>PNEQ01002981.1:0-21239 GCA_003012365.1 Medauroidea extradentata | reverse complement strand
ACCCTGAGGTAAGAGTAGCTCACCGCTGAGACCGGAGCAGGTATGAGAACTGACCAGATTACCAACTTTCTTTGTGGAGCAGTGTAAGCAACTAGTGGGGCATAGTACTGAAGAGAGAGTGCGGTGCCACCACATTTTGTCGCCGCAACTAGTGGGGCTAGTATCGTCACATCAGAAGAGGCAGTGTAAGAGATAAGAGGGGAGAGTGCGGTGCCACCACAGTACACTACACAAAAATTTCTGCAGAGATCCAAATTTACATTATCTTGGAATGTACACAAAATTTTAAAGAGGATGACAGCAAAAATATAATTTGTATATGAGCAAACAACTTCTTGATATGGATGCAGATTTAGCAGTTTCTTTCATTTCATAAAGCAGAAATGAATAAATAAGGTAACCACAGTTGCAAATCTAACACAGGGACATACTAAGGTAATGATTTCATTACAAAATTGCTCTAAAGGGTGTTGCCCTAAAGGCATTTGATCTAAAGGCATTTACCCTAAAGATGTTTATCCTACAGTTTAGGGCAAATGCTTTTAGGGCAAACCGCATGTACTTAACTGTAGGATATGCTGATCTTAAACGCCCCTAAATTTATTCATCGTCGATAAATTTCATAGGTGTCTTAATTTTGAAATGTAAGTGATTTGGTTTCAAATCAGGCTCTTTATTTCACTGTATTACTGAATGTTGTTTGCTGTGTCCTACAAGTATAAGACGTTTGAGGCACTACATACTAAAAATTAAAAATACATCAAATTAACTAAAAATCCTCACTCTAAATAAATAAAACATACCTATCATTAAGAAAATATTCAGGCAATTTACTTGTAAACTTGACTGCTTAGCCTACAAAAAGTTCACAACATTGCTGCAAAACCTTAGGTAAATACGTACAACAACCTCAAATACACTCTGCTCATTAACTAGAGGAAACTTTAAACACATGTAACTGAGTAGCATTAAACCGAAGTAAGGACAACTCAAATCCTAAAACCTTGCCTCAAAGTGGTCTGTGTCCTCTTCATCATTCTGGTTCACCTTCTCACTGAACAGAGACACTGTATCTCGTATGAAGAGATGCGCCACATGCTGTGCAAGCAGGTGATCAATGTCTGCTGCCCGCAACTGCTGGTAGATCGCCTCGTCATACAACACTGGGATGTCATTTAGTCTGGAAAAAATAAAACACTCGACAATGCATACACCTCCAACAAGACAGTGGAAAGACTACTGCCGCAATGAGAATAACCTCCCGTCAACAAAGAGACAGAGAATAAACAAAGTCATACTGCTGGCTTAGTACAAGATTCTACACTCAGCAGAAAGCGATCATAAACTCTCGCACTAACATGCATAACGTACAGAACACAGGTCACATACAGTCAATATAGTAAACAACTCACTTTTCCCCGAGGGGCGACAGGTAGGAGCTGATGGAGTCGTAGCGCGACTTGGGAATGTTAAACTTGTTGTTCTTCAAGGGCTTGAGACCCCGTTCCTCCTCCGTGCGGCAGTCCACCGAACCAGAGATGACATTCCAGCGTGCATCTACGTCGGTGATGTAGCCACGGTAAACTGGCGCTGCTGCTGTCAGTGCCAACTGGTCACAGCATGTAACACAACATTACCGTGTCAGCTCAAGCAGCTATCTACTACTGTATTTGCTGCAAAAATGTTTATTCCTCGCAGGGCTAGAACAGTTCAAATTTATTACTGAATTTTGAATATTAAAATACAGTCAAAGGCAAGGAAGATCACTCTCTAATTGATTTCCACCAAGGGGTTGCGATAAATGCGTGGTTACCTCATCATCACTTGACAATAAGTTATTAAATAAAGTTCTGTCCTTTTCCACAGTTTCATTATCATTAAATAAATAACACAGTAAATGAGCATGCCACGTAACTGACAATTTGCTAGTCTGAACAAAATATCTACAAATAACAATTTTGTCTCCTAGTTTTATTATGTATTTCAATTTGACACGTACAGTACGTGATGTTTGGTGTATATAACACACACTGCTCTCTACTCGAATGTTACCGTACTTCAGTCTACTAGGTAACTTATATCACAAGGCTCAGGTTCACAACTATTGCATTGTGACAATGCCAACTTGAAACAAATGATGCAGCATTTCCTCCCTAACTGAAAGAAGTATATTGGCCAAGTAAGCAGCATGCGATGGTTTCTTGCCCTAACACTACACCTTCCTTGTACTGCACGATAGCGTACAACCACGTGGTAGCAAAACTGTCAACTTCTTAGACTACAAGGCGGAAAAGGGGTGACAAAAACACACTATGCTACTATGTTACGCACAGTGTTTGCTGCACAGGGCTACATTATTCTTCATTATTTACAGCTGTTGCTGGATGTTTTGTTAAGAGAAAATTTCATTTGACAGTTGGTTTAAAAGTTTGTCCCAAGCTGTATAGGTACATACTGCAAGCATTTGTGACAATTTCTTCCACTTCCAATTTTTTTCCAAAATTTTTTTCATGAAATAAAAGCAAACAAAATCATTCAGAATAAACAATGAAACCAAAAATTCTACTGATGTGTTTGGATGTCTACCACTGTAATGAAGTACTACAAACAAATGCAGGCTCTGATAAACTCACAACACGTATTTTGTTAAGACTGCACCACTATTTTTTCTGTTGGTACATGTCCTGAAAAACAGTTAGAACTTCCTGTTCCTTCTAATGGAATTTGTAGAAATCAACTTTTTGCAAACCAGCTCTCAAACTGCAACACAGCAGTCTACAATGACAGAACCAGACTGGTAAAAGTGAGGATGATGTTGCTTCTAGCTCAGAGGCAACACTCACCATGATGGGACACAGTGGGGTCAGTTGATCGTACAGCCGGCGAGCCTCGTCAATGTTGCAAGCCTGGAAGGTCAGCTGCAGGCAGCAGCAGCCCATGCCAAAGCCCATGGCATCCATATAGACGTGCTCAGGCAGGGCATCGCTCGCAGACTGTGCGTCACCTCCCAGCTTGTTCAAATCCTCCACAAACGGCTGTGGCGTGTTTCTGTCCCTGTAGACTGACAAAACTCACTGCTTTTCAAGGCTCCATGAACCATACAACCTAACTTGGGCAACATACCAACATTACGCCCGACAGTAATACATTTGGAATTCATTTAGTTAGGACTTAAGAGGTCACTTGATTTTTCTAATAGCATAATCATTATCAACAGAACTCTTCAAAGCTCAGGAAGGTGGAGGTGGAGTATGATACCACTGATAATCTACTCTGCTAATTCTCACAAATATACATTCCATCAGATATGCATTACTGCATATTTCAGGCTACAGATCTTGTATAACAGTCACATGAACTTGCCATCTTGCTAACATGAACTACAGTTTGTGAAAGTTAAACTTTCTAAATTGTTCATGTAGAAAAATTTTACAATGGCTAAATCACCTGTTATGCAGAAATATCTTCCTTTTCTATAACTGAAGAGTAAGTGAAATTGTTGACAGTATCTCCTTACAGAAGAATTCAATTTTATGATTCTTCGCATATTTTTATCAACTATCATTACTAGAGACATGCAATGTTGAGAGATTACACGTGTTGTAAACCAACTCGCGAGAGACACCACGTGTACACACTTACCGAGATGCCATTTTGAGACTGACTGAGTCCAGCATTGCCTCTGAAACTACGTATTTCCAAGTGGAAGCGTATCCTTCCGCACTGTCCACAATCCCCATATGTATATGCTAATTACCAAACATGCAACATTCGTTTTATTTTCTGACAGCTGACTTAGACTCAAAAGTGACTATAGGCTCATTCACATCTCCCGCAGGCCGATTTTGTCGTGACCTGCCGCGGAGAATGTTTACACGGTAGAGAGGCCAATCTCTGTAAAGACGTAACACACGTAAATGACAACACATGAAAGTTCGTGGCCAATTGAATAGCAGATTATGCTCTGTTATGTATAGGAAAATGAAGTTTAGTCTGCTAACAAATGATAACGCAAATTTTGCATGTCTCTATATATTACATCTGTAATGGAATGAAAAGTCACCCTAACACAGAACTAAACCCATGCTACAACTTCATTTTAATCTCTTACAATAACAACACTTAAACAGTATATACTGGACAAGTTCTCAAACCAGTCTTCTTGTACTTCCAATGTATGTACAGCTGACCATTCAGTCACTATTTCTCCTGCAAAAAATCTAATCTATATGTAGTTCATTCAGACATACTTTTACGGTAGTTCGTCAATAGTTTTGTCACAGATTAAACACTAAGTTAGAAGAAAATCATTAAAATAATATATTGCAATGTGCCCATGTGGCTGCAGACATTAAAACAGAGACAGCAAACCAATTATGCCATGCAACAGATTATCAAAATAATGTTACTGAACAAAAAGAAAACTGTTGCAATTTCAAACTCTTGACATGTTTTGAAACTACCTTAAAGTTGTTATCAACTTCAGTATACACAGTACAGTATATTTTAAAAACAATAATTTAAAAAAGTAAAACAAAATATAAACGTACTGAGCTCCGTAGCATGTAATCCAAAATTTAGTACATTCAAAGTGAAGTGGAAAGATGATATGCATTCATAACAAGCAGTTGAGGACTGAGTATGAATAAGGAACTGCAGCAAATGCAAGAGCGAAATAAAGTACTGTACGCAAAAAACCTGCAGACCGACATATCACATTTCTAAGTATGTATTTGAATGAGAGTGTTGAACTTTGCATCTTTCATTAATTACGGTATTTAAGATAGTGGATTAAAATTTATGGGTTTCGAAGTGAATGCAGAAACACTTAAGTGCAATCCTAGATAACATATTTTTTCAATTCTACCAAGGGCTTTGTGCTGTAAGAGCGCATGTAAAGCTGCCAAATAAAATACCGTAAATAACAATACTGTGAAAAAGTTTAGCAGTTTCCAGTAAAACGAAACATGGGTGAGACACTATACAACAAATAATGTTGCATGTGAGGACTTCTCTCCATATTCACTACTGGCCTCTCCCTGATATACATGAGGAAATTCTCACTGCATAAGCGAGCGCACACTTACTAGGCAGGTTGATGGCGACCTTGGAGCCGCGCCTCTCCCGGATGTTCCTGGTCAGCGTGGCAAAGCGAGGGTGGCCACTGTATATGGCATCATCTGGAAAGAACAAAGACCTAGATGCACCTGCGAGTGGCGTAGGCTTGGCTGGGGGAACTGTGAACCCTGGTGTCCCCAACCTGGAAACCAACGCTAAATTAGATTCCTTCGCTCACACTTACACTACACACATACACTGCTGCACTAACTCTACCCTCCATACGTATTGCCTTTCACAACCAGTGGTTCACCAGTCTGGGGAGGACCAGCGTTGCTAGCGACAATATTCTCACATTCACCTCTGTATTTCCATTTATGTCACTCTACCCACACACCAGTTATGAACCCACAGCAGCAGAATCTGCTAGAATGCAACAACAGTGTGGCACGAGGTCCGTAGTTCACACCTCACCCCATGAAAAACTCAATTTGTTAAAATACTGGAAACACTATGTCTATGCAGATCAAAGTGATGACACAAGATTTATGTCTTAATTTCTTCTTTAAAGTTACTTTTTTAACACTACACTTAAGACTTGCATTAACTTGAACATTAAACTGTGTAGTTTAATAGTAAAATATAATTAGCTATACAGTATAAATCAGTGAAGCAACACATCCAAATAAAATGTATGCATTTGAATAAATTCTCTAGAATACGGTAGTTCATATTTCCCTTATATCCACTGGATGACAGCAGGGCAGTAAAAAATGCTGTCATTACTTTATCTAGTTTCACCAACACAAACTGATACAGGTTTTAATTAATGTGACTTTGGTTGTTTCAATCACGGCATAGTTGAGGTACGGTAGGCAGTGTGCGCAGCTAATTACACGAGTAGTGGTGGAGATACACCTAGCGATAATGCATCTGTTTGCCTGACAGACTACAGCTAAACAAGTATGAAGCAACATATCTGAAGTCTTATCAAAGTCCAACAGATTATGTCAGTAAACACATGTTTATCAGGTGCAATACGAAGGTTTTTTCATAAGCTAACCACCTTCACATCTTCATTTCGTAACACGCTGCTCATAAATATAGTTTCATAATTTACATGCTGCTCAAAACAGAAAATCCATCATAATAAAAGTTTAATAAGCATTGCTATATTGTCATAAGGAAATAAAAGAACCTTAAACATATTCATGTGAGAATTCCCCTGTTTAAACAAATGAACTACAGGCTATTCACAACTAAGCCTTTGATGTATGTCCAGACATGCCCGATTTTCCCTTAGCCTATCTGCCGCACTGCCGAAGACTCCCAAGAAAATCCCCTCACCGCCCAGGAATGCGGGAGGAACGCGTGACAGGTTTTTTTTTGTGTGCATAAATAGTGTATGTGTGTGTGTCTTTTTTTGTGTGCAAAAATTGTGCATGTGTGTGTTTTTTTTTGTGCGAATAAATAGTGCATGTGTGTTTTTTTCTGTGTGTATGTAGGTCTTTCCAAACACACCACTACTAAATAAAACAAACACAGCTGTGGCTTCGGTACACAAAAAAATCCATTTAAATTCAAACGTAAGTTTCTTATTGTTTTAATGTTTAAAATGTCTTTTTAATATTTTCCTTCCATTTTCAATCACCACTTTCCAATAATTTCCATGTTTCGTCAACTATGTTATATACATATCTTTCAGCTGGTTAAAGAACATGTATGGAAACAGTTGTCCCATATAAGAGTCAGAAGACATTCCTCAAGAGTAATAATGGTTAGTTAATGTTTTTACAATTTTCCACTGCTGATTTGCCTTATGCAATATTTGTAACTTTTTATAAAAATATTGATAGACAGTGAACAACTGGTACAATACACATAGAAAATAAATGTTAACAAATTACAGACTGATCTGCAACATCTCCTTCCCAAGTTACAAATAGGTAACGTCTTCTATAACTCCATTGCAATGGGAATGGTGCCTAGAAAAACAATTTAATATTTACATGATTCTTCCAAAACATTTTCGCACCAATTGCAACCACATAAAGTAATAATTCCGTGCATATTCTCATTTACAAGTTATAGAACTTTGAAAATGCCATATTTTCAAACGCTGTAGTAAACACTGAAAACATGTTCTTATCGTAACACACGTAGGAGGAAATTGGACAGTCAATTTCATTTGCCGCCCGCCAGTCAGGCATTGTACTTTTACACTGACTTAAAAAAACTAGGCAAATTTGATGAACATGGTTACTCAAAAGCTAACTACAGTAGTAAAATTTGCCTGTTGTCAATGTATGCACCGTTACACTTGAAGACTTTCTTAGTTAATAACGAAGATTTCACTAGTACCGAGTTGAGAGAAATGTATACAACAAGGTAGCTCTCGCACACTGTGACATTTTAGTGGTAGGTTAGAGTTTATGTCAGTTTAGTTCAAATTCTGGAGAGATGATAACTTACTAGGAATCTATTTTATTGTGACAAATCCGCTGAAGAATAATAAATTCTGGTTTAAAGTCAACCGTATGAAGTCACATGAGACCAAAAAATTAACCAACGAGCTAATAGATTGAATGTTTAAGCAAACCTGCTGTCTCTTACAGACTGGTGATGGAGCTTTCGGAATGTGCGAGTCGGGAAAACAATGTAACATATTCATTTATCTATTAAAAATTCATTTTTCTGCCCAATTATGGTTACGTTTCTTGTGAGTGACAGTGAGAACTGCTCGCAGCAGTGCTGCCATTGACACATTTTGCAAAAAAACCCTCCCCACCTATTGAATTATCGATCAATCAAAGGTGACTTACACTATGCTATTGGCTAAGCCGTTTCTACAGGCAAGGTGGCCAAGCAGTAGAACAGCAAAAACACAATAAATTGAACAGGTGTTGAGATTTGGTTGCAACTTTTTAACTTAAAAGAACTTATTTATTTCATACTTACTGAGTCATACAATACCCAATACACTGAAATAACCATCAAATTCATAAACTATACTTTTGTCGCTAATAGAAGACTGTTTCAGCCTAATTTTTTTTTATAAACCATTGCAGTCCATCTCATATCACATGACACTGTAGTAAATATTGTATATGGAGTAAATTTAATTGTATTGCTTCACAAAGGAGCTACTATCGACACACAACTATTCTGAGTCCCAGCCATAACTATCCCCATTATGTATGTTCAGAGGTTAAGACTGTTACTCAGTTCTAAGAAAGTAAACAAAAGAAACAAACATTCTGCAACACAACTGAATCACGTGGTAGGTAGTAGTCTCAACTGGAAAGAGAACACAGACTGTAAGGGAGATGGTCAACGTGTATTCCAGCTCAGAATATAGCTGCAGTGAAGGAATTTGCATGCTAAGGACCCAGACCTCTAGTTTTCAGCAACACCGCTTTAAACTGGGAGTAAATGTTAAAATGAATCAATCATCAATTGAAGATAACACTCTCAAACCAAAAGAATTCTACACAAAATTTCTGGTAAAATGTTACGAGATGAATAACTTGCCTATTTTTATTTACGAACTGTATTATTAAAATACCTAACATCACTAACACTTGGATACAAATGCAAAAGTACTTGCAGAATTGTACTTCTAGGTGAGAACACAAAAAAAACAATGAAGACATTTGACACATTCACGACAATTTGCTGGCAAAGCTGGCTTCATGAGCGGTAAATGGAGGTACACTGCAGTAGGCAGTAAGCCGTGCTAGGTACTTTGTACACCTAACAGCCAAGTGGTATACTCTGGTGTGGCGTTAAGACTGAGAATTGGCCAAAGTACGTACTTGTCTTGGGTTGAGGCCTGGTGGTTGTCTGGATTTTGTTATATAAAGACGCATTAGTTCCCAGCACTTCAGTATCACACTAGTATAGTGGTATGGTAATTCCAAAATTTACATTTGACAAAAAACTGAAGAGTAAATATTTTTTTCTGACAACTTCTTTCTTACAAAAAAAATATTTCTTACGAAATTTTTAGTTGCCTAGGCCCTTTTGTTATTATTAAATGAGTTATCTTTAAAATTGGTCTACTGAGAGTTAATTTATTGTAACATGGATTGCTTGTTTAAACTCTGTGGCTGTAATTTTAGCCAGAAGGGAGAACTTCTGACAACTCTAATTTATAAATTTTTAGGAAAAATGTATTTGTGTTTTATTATTAAAATTCTAGATATGTTAAAACAGAAATTAAGACTATGTGGTTTATTTAAAGCTTGCTAGTATTG
Organism: Medauroidea extradentata; assembly: GCA_003012365.1. Lineage (NCBI taxonomy): Eukaryota > Metazoa > Arthropoda > Insecta > Phasmatodea > Phasmatidae > Medauroidea > Medauroidea extradentata. The sequence continues at coordinate 11,925 of PNEQ01002981.1, read as the reverse complement.
ATATCAGGCTTGCAGAAGTCCACTCGTGTAGAAAACTTATACTTTCCCCTTAACAGGCAGAGCTATAGGTCAGTGGTAGTGCAGATATTTGTAGTTTGATTCATTAAAACACCAATCAGTGAGCATGCATACATGTGTGTGCACACACACACCATAAGGACAAGTACAATGATGATGTGTTTTCAGTTGGACCAACTTCCTAAACAAAATTCATGTTTTATTTGTATGTTAGAAGTATTGGTGTACTCAAAAAATTTAATAGTTTTAAAAATGTTCTGGTTTTATCTCGAATTAAAATTAGCAGAAACATAAAACAGCTGCTAAGAAAACATTTCCTTGTGGCTTAGGTCACCTAAACAGAGATCTCCACAATATCATCTTTCCTGTCTGAATATAAAAGCTAATGACAGAACGTTGAGCTTTTGCCATTCTGTAGCATTAAAGTACTGAACAGTTTTAGAGAGTTAGTCCTGATTTTAATGAAGTACATAAACAGGAACATAAACATACAGGTCATGGCCGTATCATAAGTCGTACCTTGGAAAATTAGTTAGGGTCAATACGACCTCGTTCTCCTTCATCAACTGCTGAGCTTCTTCCCTCCGGTACTTCATGTTTGCTTCCACGACGTTGAAGTGAGCAAGCAATCCACCGTACGGCTTCCCAGGTGTGCCCTCTATCATGTAAGCTGCATACTCTGGCCGCCACAACGACTTGACACCTCTGCAAACAAAATGCAAGCATCGACCAACACATACCAAAAAGTAACAGACCAGTCTATTCGTACAAACAGTATGTATGTTTAAAAACATACTGCCCCCAATTACTTTTCACATTTAGTATATAGCTAGCAGAGATTGTGGTTAATAGAAGTATATACAACATTCTGAAGTGCAAGCCATAGGCAACATCAGTCTTCCAAAATGTACAAGAGATAAGTTTTTCAACTCATGTTGGAGTCACAATGGCGTGATTGGCACGAAACCAACCCTCTGTTGTGTATCATAGACATGTCTACAGAGCGGACCATGGCTCCTCTAAAATGACATGGCGACAAAAATAAATAGGCTCCACCTAAGCTTTCTTTTTTATTTGAAACACTTTTATTCTACTACTGCCTTCATCTTACCATACTAATATTACATAGCCAGGAAGTCTGCCGCTTAAGCAAATTCTCTCTCTTTCACTGCAACAAAGCCAGTAGCGTTGCAATTATTTAGCTATTTTGATCTACTTTGATAGTAAATAAATTATGTATTTCTTTTCCAAATTATTTTATGGAGTTGTTTAAAACATGATTATTAGTTTTGGGTTATAGTTAGCCTTTTTAGGGTTTGTTTACGTTTTGTTGTTAGAAATAGTGCACCCGGAAACTATTCTATTGTTCTAGGCTGTAGGAGTACTAGGCTGAATTGCAAGTCTTAAAAATTATCATTCCCATGTCTGAGGATGTAAATTTTTTATGGATTAGTTTTGGGTTAATAGCCATTGCCAGGTCACGCGATGTCCTGATTGAAAAAGATTGGCATGACTCTTCTGGCCTGTGGGATAAGTTGTTGACACTATTCCGTGATACTACCAAATTTCAAGCCAAGTCATTGCCGAGGCAAGTTGCTGCAACAACTCACAAAAAACATATGATGTGAATGTAACATTTTAGCCTATACGAGGATAAATGTATATAAAAAAAGTGATTTGTAATAATGTTAAGGGGGAAAAAAATAACATGCTATGGTAAAGATGGGAAGCTGAAGTTGAAAAGGTTTGGAAGTTTAAATGTTGTCACAAAAATATAATAGAGGAAAACAGAGTAAACCAACTAGACAATGGGGCAAAAGGTAAGGCATGTACAGATGTAAGATCACTAACGTGAGGCAAGGCAATATCTTAGTATAAAAAGTTACATGTGTTCAGGTGCAAGTTGTATAAAAACATACAGTAATAAAGTCGTCACAATGAGAGGATCTGAGACATTAGACCATCCAAGACAGAATACAGAAGTTTAAGTAAACATAGTTGAATAAAAAAGGAACAGTTACAGAGAAAATTACTGAAAGCAGAAAGGAATACCAGTGAGTATCACATAGGAATGATAAGACTATGGAGATAAGAGTGGAACTATGGAGAACTGTACCTTACAACTACGTTACCGGTACTTGTTCCATACGCACAACAATAATAATGCACAATATTCTTACAGAAATTCCATTTGAAATAATATTGCTTCCATAGTCTATCACATAATAAGAATTCCACTTTTTGACAGATGTAGTATTTAATTTTACAGCTGTTTCCATGAAATAAGCAGTTTTTTCTTCCACCACAAATGATTTTTGCACAAACACTTTCAGCTGGCCCACAAACTGTGCAACTTACCAAAATTAAAAGTGTTTACCTGTAAAAATTGGTACACATTATATATAGTCTTCAAAACTGTGAAAAAATGGAATTCTTATAAGAGGAAGACTACACTATGATTTTTGTTATACATCATGCACAATGCAAAAAAAAAAAAAAAATACAAACCAACTATCAAACACAGGGATACTGTCGCAAGGTGATTTAGGGAGGAGAAGGCGGGTAGACAGAGTGGTGTCCAAAGTGAGAAGACGTTTAGGACTGCTGAGAAGAATATTGACGGGCGTTACAGTGAAGGAAAAGCTGCACCTACATTACAATGGTACAGTACGGCGAGTGCTGGAGTATGCAGCAGCAAAGTAAGACTAGTATGTGGAATTAGAGGTGTGGCAGCTGAAGAAGTTACAAAGACAGGCAGCGAGATGGGTGAAGAATAAATACAGAAGGCAAGGGCAGGCTGGTGAGGACGAAGGAAGCTATCTGCTACCTATGATTCTGAAGGAACTGGGGTGGAACTTGAAGGAAAAGAGAAGAGTAGGTAGAAAAGCTGGTCAAAATGTACAGGTGAATGGAGAGGAAGGCTGGGGTAAGTTTGGCTTCCTATTAACTAAGTAAGGCAGAGTATAGAGGAAGAGGGAATAACTGTGAGAAAATTGTGAGGATGTGAAGCAGAACAGATGCTTTAATGGTTAGTGAGAAAATGGAATAGACTTTTGGAAGGTGACTGGGGTTGGTACATGAGGAGATTTGGTAAGTGATTGAGGAAGCCGTTATAGCTTGTCACTGCGCAGTTTCCCCAATTGCTAGAGAAATTGTTATTACTATAACTAAATCTATCTTATCCAGGAATGAAATATATGATGAGTCTTACGAAGCTGAACTTGCAACAAACCCATGATAAGCATTCGTAAATAGGCTGCTGTGTTAGGGCAGACTTTACCCACAGTGTACTTGTAAACCACACTTGAATATTCAAGCACTCACGTTGGATCATCATCTTCCTTTTTGTTTAGCGCACCCAGCACTTCACCGGCACGGAGTGAAACTTTTGCAGTTTTTTTCTCATGGTCGAACTTGACCATTATGTATTCCACCTGTTAGGAAAAAAAGTTAATATGTTACGAGTTCAAGCATTACACTGTGCATACTGCATATGCAAGTATACTCGATCAGAGATCTTACATAAATATTAACTTAAAATTGTGTGGCACATACACAGGATACAATATAATAATGTAGGACCTAATATAAACTCTACACATTAGAATACACCTATAAACGTACTAGTATACCTAACCTATCCCATACATAGGCTATTTTAATTTCCCTACAATTATAATAAAGTAAAAAAAAAAGCTGAAGATAACAATATACTTTCAAATACAGTAATTATTTCATGAAAACTCTTCGGTAGGCTACCATAAAAGCACACCTCAAGAATAAATTCAAGCACATAATGTTATTAATTAGTTCATAATATTTTAATGTATAGTATGTTCAGTGGAGAGGGTCCTCGACTACCATTAAGTATGTGTTAACTTTGTGAAAGATGCCACAAAAGATAAAATTTCTGTTCGGTTACTTGAGATTGGCATCCCAAACTCATTCACTCACACTTCTAGCAGACAGAACACGTAAAACATACATTAATAAAATTTTGGCAACAATTCACAGTTCACACATTATTGAACATCATGTTTTAGGTGTTGCCAACAAAACAATATGTAGCCCACTGTAAATGTTTTCTACTATCGACACTTCTCTTCTACACCCTACAGTACAAGCCTAGTCATCTTGCTCAAAGAGCCCAAAAATCTTGTTGGTAATTTCAAACATTTTAAGATATAGCTCTACGTGCAATACAGTCAATTAACAATGAATGCATGCACAGACACATGTAAGGATACAGAACACGCTCCAGCCAGAACCCAACCCAGAGGCATGACACGTGCTACGACAAATTTCAAAGTAAGTAAACTAAAATTTTCTTTAAGTACAACTACTTTTCACCACTGTAGAAACAATTTTATTAATAAACTTTGCCTGTAAAACCAATAGTTTGGCCGGTACACAATGACTAGCAATTCTTTGACATTTACTACTTATAAAAGGACACTTGGGGCAGCCAATATCAAATGATCATAAATATAGCCCAATTGTTTAAAAAAACACTTACAATGACTGAATGAATGATTAAGTATTACCCCAGTAATAATGTAAGGCCTAATGTGAACTTTAAAAATACAGCCACAAAATATGTAGGCCTAATCTGAAGATTTAGGCAAACAATTTAGCCTAGTTATTTTTATTTATTTGGTGTTTTTATTTTTCCTCGAAATGCACAAAGCGCAGGTAAAGGCTCCAGCGTCTAAAATCAGGATGGCCGGACAGGAAGCAAACCCGGATCCTCTCGAATGCAACGCGAAACTTTTACCGCTGTTTAACGTCGCTCAGAACTGCTCAAGACTTCTGACAATTCATATAACCAGGTTTTAAAATGCATACAGATACACTGTAACAAAAGTCTTCACCAAGTTCAGTTTAGGTAGTTAGGCCTACTATTTAAAATAAATAAGAATTCTGTATAATGGTGTGAAGTTTAAGAACTTACCTCGTCTCCCCATTTCAAAATATCTCCCTGACGATCTCGGAGACGCCTGTACAGATTGATGAACTGGATCACTCCATGTTTTCTAACATGATCTGCCAATTTCTTGGTTTCTTCCCAAGAGAGTGGACTACCTTCGCTCAACAAACCCATTTTGTTTAAAGGATACCCGCTCCGTTAAAGACTGAAATGACTACACAGCTATGCTGGAGCAAATTACACACGTAACTTCACACCTAACACACCACTCGAGTAAAACAACGCAACATAACCTCACTCACAGACATCAGACACATTATACGCTCAACTTAACCCTTTCGTTCAGTTGCTGTAGCATTGTTAAATACCTGAGCACAGAGCTGTCTCAGTATTTATATACTAGGCCTCCCCACAACCCAATGATGAAAATAGAATCCTTGTCAACGAAGTCTGACTTGCAATTTTTACGTCACCAACCACTCAACGAAAACAGGAAGATTGCAACCGACATACGTTCATCTTTCATAAAATCAACATCAGCAGGTTCGGCGTATTTCTGCGCAGTTACACAACAATTTGAAACAAAACGGGTGGAAAAGCAACTACATTTTTGCAAAATCACCATGAGGCACGGAGGAATTAAACTAGTTAAGTGCTATAACATACGAAGTGAAAATTTATATGATTTTATAGGTACCGAAGCTCTATTTCACTATCAAATATGTAAAAGTGTTAACTAACATAGAAACTATTTATTTGAAAATAAAATACACCCAGTTTTCTTTTAAGTTGGTGACACTCACTGACTTTTGGAAATCATTATCACCAACATAACAAAGTTGCTTTAAGGCAGTACCGTGATGTGAAGTTTGGCACAGGGAAAATTTCAGCCGCTAGCTTCGCTGTTTTCGCAATGAGATGAGTAAAAATGGGGAATCGTAGTAAAATTAAATTATAATTAGCTTCAAAATTATAGAAGTCATTAAATTTACTTTTATGAGAAAATAAACCGACTTGCGTTTTAAACATAAAAAATTCTTAAACTTAACAAGATTTCTGCTGGTGAGAAAAAATAAATCAACATATCTATGGAATCAAATAAAATTAGAAATAGAGTGAAAGTAAAATATGTTTTTGATCTATTGTTCGATAAGGAAGATTCACTTGGCAAAATTTTATGTTTTACAAAAGTTTTAGAAAAAAATAAAGTTCGTTATGCTGATAAAATCCCTAAAATAAATCCATTTGAAACAATAGCAGAAGGAATCAGGAATGATTCTGAAATATGATGAATATATCCATAGAGAAACTGACGTTATTGCTTCGTTTAAACCAAAAGTGTAATTTTATGAAGCAATTTATTATGAACCATCTTATTCAATATTTTTTCCAATACTAACAAACCACATTGAAGACTTTGTTTTAGAAACAAGAGATGATGAAGGAAATTTAATTAACTTTAATTCTTCTGAAATAACTGCAATATTAGAAATTAAACCTTAATTATATAAATAACTTTTCTTTAATAAATTTTTTATTAAATAGCTATGGATATGATTTCTATAGAAAGTGCAATGAAAGACCTAGAAAAAGAATCGAAAAATTTAATACAACTAATTTGGAAATGTGTGCTCAAACTTTTAATTAGATTGTGTTGTACTCAGAATAAAAATTAATTAAATGTTATTAATATTTTATTTAATAAATGGAACAAGTGGTGGCAATTTTAGAGTCTCACTGTATTGATTATAATTTTCATTTTGTTAACTGTTTTGTACTAGAAGAAATAGTTTATTTTAATATCACCATAGCTGTTGATAAGGGAGATATGAAATCAAAAATTTGGAAAATGTAAAATTTGAATTATTTGAGACAGATTTTTAAATCCAAACGAAAATTTTCAGGAATTTGAAACAGAATTTCATAGTCTAAAGAGTCACTGGACATGTAAATTTACCGAAAAAATATATTTTTTTCAAATGCAATTTAAGTTCTTAAAGACAAAATTAATTTTTTAAAATTTCTAATTGATAACAAAATCCATGTCTTTTGTACTAAATTTTGGTGTTAAATTGTTTATATAATTTTGAATATATTCATAATCTAGAGCTAGAGGATTATTATATTTTATCTCTGTGTATTTTAATTTTCAATTTTTAATTATTTTTACAAAAAAATAATATTTTTAATTTTATATTTTTAAGGAGGATACTCATGCCCCCTTAAATTCTTTTAATATTTTCAGTGTGTAACTTTCCACACACTGAACTATTTTCAGTCTGTACACTCACACAGTCTAAAATACCATAATGAATAAAGAATAACATTTCATTTGTAACCAACCTTTTTTTTTTTTTTTGTCAAACAAAGGAACCCAAATATTTTTAACCCAAGAACCTAAATTTAATTGATAATATTGTTTTAAATATGAAAACAAAGAATATAATTTGAAAGAAGTTGGTACACATTTTAAAAATTTGGAAAACTAATTTTATAAAATAATGAATAAAATAAATTTATTGAAATTTTAAAATGTCATGTTTTATATTATCTAAAATTATGCATTCAAAAAGTTCATAATAATTATTATGAATATGGTCTTGTTTTTTTTTTTTTTTTTTGCAAATCATTTGTTTCTAAATTATAGCCTTGTGCACTTTATTTAATAAAGATTCTCGTTCGTCAATAGTATAATCTTAATTTTCATAATTTTCTTGCAATTTATTTTCTAGTTCCGCGCCAAAAATGGGATCATATAACCTTCATAAGCCCCCTCCATATATTCACAACCTTTTTTTTATGGGTTTTACTACTTATATGACTAACAAATAGGGTTGGTTTATAATAATGTTTACGTTTTACATTTGATTTTATTTTATAGTAAAGGTTTTTCTTTTTAAAAAATATTTTTTTTTTTTAAATTTATGTATATCCTAAATGTTATCCATTTTCGTTTCTCTACTGTCTTTGCTCTCTATTTAATTAGAAAAAAATTCCACCAGGTTAAAAAACGTAAATTATCAATTAAAAATTAATTATTTAAAATTTTATAGCATTAAAAAAGTAGTTGAAAATATATAACTTATTTTAAATTTAAAACTGATATACTAAAGATATTAATCATAAAAATTAAATGTTTCTTCAAATCTAATTGAATCACATTTCTTCCCATGAACTAATTTTTTTATTCCTTCGTATATAATATTTATAGATCCACTGTTAACATCTTCTAAAACAATATTATTAAATTTTTGAACATATTTGTCTGGTAAAAACACTTTTAATTTTTCTTTTATTTCTAATAACACTCGGCGATCAAATTTTGTATAAATTATTTTAGCTTAAATTATTATAACAAGTTCAGAAACGTTTGTAAATTCTTATTTTTCCCATTTAGTGATGCTTCCTTTTTCTCTCTCGAGTTTTTAAAACTTTATATATAAAGAAAAAATTTCTTTCGATTTTTAAAATATAAATTATAATTTTTCTCGTGGCAAGATTTTTTTTCCTAGTATGATTTTTGAGCAATTTTGGGGGAATTTTTGGAAATTATACTTAGGTAATGTTTTTTTTTTTTAGAAATAATTTTTACGTAAGATTTTTATAGAAAAATTTATAGTAATATTTTTTTTTAGAAATTATTTTTAAGTAAGTTTTTAATGAATTATTTTCAGGAATCATTTTTGAGCATGGAAAAAGGGTATTGCGCTAGAGCCTTAGAGTAACTATAGGGTAGAGGGAGTATCCTCTAGCTGCATACGAAATTGTGTGTTCAACATGTGTCACGTGACTTTGGTGAAATATGCGCGGGAGATTTGAAATAACATTGAGAGAAAAGATAATAATTGCTTAGTAATCACAACCATGTTGGATTATTTTGGTACCGTATGAACATACGAACTAAGGAAGGCATACAACCATATTATCGCATAGTACAATTGCGTAAAAATTTCAGAACGACAAATGTAAACAATGTCTGCCACGTTACTTTTTTCCTTAACCCAGCTGTTTTTAGTAAAAAGTAAATATTAGCTACGTACTTACTATAAGGTTTTGAACCGAGATCTTGGTGACACCACATGACTAAATATATATTCTGGAAGGTACGCTATGAGTTTCAAACAACACGACTGCATTTTAACGCCGAGAAAACATAAATAAACGACACCAAACTCTCGAGACCATGTTGGACACACATTTGTGACGTCCCTCTACTATATATTACCTCTATGGCTAGAACGAACAAATATACTCTACTTCTGCAGCTGTGCTACATAGTCTGTGATCGGGTGTTTTTACTCTCACTTGCATTTGTAAATTACAGACATACGGAGTTACAATAATCATATTCTGATTGGTGCAGTCAAATGAGAAACATGTCTGAACAAAGACACGCTGCTGGTAACCATGAAGCACAGTTATCTATGTGCACGTGACACACTGAAGAAAAGCGGAGCAAAAATATTCTCGCGACAAAATCATAGCCCAATATAGATATAACTAATGAATGTGACCTAAATCGTAATAGTATTATCTAGTTGTGAGCATGAGCTAACAATGAGATATGACTAGCCTCAGTACACATCTTTCTCTCACGACCTTTGGCGGCGAGGGACTTGGTCCAGAACCAATAAATTACTAATATGAAATACTTACCCCCCCCCCCCCCAGAACTCTTATCTCTTACTTTCACCTATCGCTCTTTATTTTATGTAAGTGTGTTAGAATGGTATTAAAATATCTATTAGTCCGTCGATCTTTGTAGCACGAGGTAGTCTTCTGTTTCGTACGGTACTCGGTTCGACTCTTGGAGCAGAAAATTGTTGTTGCTAGCGGAAGGTCTATGTGTAACTAAGCACTTCGACGCCAAGGCTATGTGCGATAAAAAATTGGTTGTGATTATTTCACACTATTTGCACGATTATAAGTAAGTGAAGACTAGTTACTAGTGAGTTGTTTTTAAGTCATTACCAAAATTAATTTCAAATATACAACGGCAGAAAACATTTAAATGGATACTGGGCGTAGGCATCTTCTACAGCATAATAGAAAAGTGTGGATATACTACGTGTCGTGCATAACCTCAGACTATTTACCGTGTTACCTAACACGCCGAGCAACTTATCGTCACTTCAAGAAGTGTAAATTATAACAGCAACATGAAGAAGAAAAAAAAAAAGTGTCGGGTTCAAGCGTGAACACCTATGGGCATGATATACTCCGGTGTTATACATACCGCGTACAAAGGTATGGGCGGTTCGGGATAAAGTGAACATCCAGGAAAACCCTGTTAAAGTTATATTTGCAACCAATTCATATCTTTCCGCGTGTAACCGGCAAACGAAGGGAAATATCTTACCTCGCTGGACACGGCACTTTATGTTTGCGCGTGTAAGATAAATTGTACAGTCGATAGAAACCTGTGTAGTTTGATAAAAAAAAACTTTAATAATTATATAAAATACAAGTATAGGATTTCGGTTGATTTTGTTTCAGTATTGTTGTATTTAAATAGTAAAATAGACGGAACTATATTACGTAATTTCGCTGCCAACCATACAAGCAGTAAGTCAACTATTATTAATGTTATATTATATGCAGTAATGGGTAGTGATATTTTTCAAAGGTTAAATGTTTAGTGCTCACTTTATCCCGAACTACCTTACAGAAGTGTTTCTATTACACACGCAATAAAATAAGTGTGTGTATGTTTTATACAACCGTAGACATTACGTAACATTTTTGAACTACTGTAGTTTGCAAATCAAAAGTTTGCGGTATTTATGACTTTTTAAGCACAATTTCACACGTGTCCTGAAACACAAACAATTATGGATATGTCTTTAATTGTTACAGCAGAGTAATTTTTAAACTTTTATTTTCCCCACCACAATTCGAAGTTTGTAATGGTTACCATAGCTTGAGCGGTAACTTGGACGGCACCAACCTTTCCACAGGAAAATTACACACTGTCATAATTCGATAGTTTATTCGCAGATTAGTGAGAGTTGGTGTATGTAAACAGGAGTGTGTGATACTAGTGTAAGCGGTCAGGGGTTTACATGCGTCTGTGTGTGTATCCCCCAGTGGCATCGTAGCTCCTAAACGAATGAACCAATTTTGATTTAGTTTTTTTTTTTTTTTTTTTTGTTTGATAGGTGACTTGATCAAAAGTGTTCTTAGATATGGTTCAAGGATTATTTTTAAAGTGAATGTGAGAAATTCTACTGATCTGGTCGATTTGAAATTTAGTATCCTATGAGTCGCGGGTTTTTCAAGTGTTAAATTTAAAGTCTTAATTATAAAATTGGTGACTGTTCGAGTAATTGTCCGTTCTGTCTTCTGATAGTGTTTTAATTTGACAGGAAATTCAAATGTAAATGTGTTTTCCTGTTACAATCGAATGTAATGTACTCCTTAATAGCGATGTTTAATACTGTTGCATGCCATGTTCCTGGAGGCCAGTGGTCGGCGGCTGTTTCGTAACACCTTGAGGGCTGGCCGATGACTCAAAGCCCGGGTGGCTCATAGTGGGAAAACCGCCTAAACTACGTCATAGATACCTGTCCCAACTGCGTCTTAACCCTTCGAGGGCGGCCGACGTGACTACAAGCACATCCGAAACATGATGAAATATCTATTTTTAGACCCCTGTAGTGCGGGGAATAACCGACTGTCTGGGCTAGTATAAAAGCACAGAATCGGCACATATGAGGAGAGTTCGCTATTGGTAGTGCTAGAGGAAGGTGCTACGCCTGTGGAAAGAGACTGAAGACATCTTGGTGACGTCAAAGTCTACTGTGAGGCGGCAGGGGGCTACCTGCGGAGCAGTGTTGGCGATACAAGAGGACTGCTGCGGCGGGCTGACAGGCGAAGAGGAGGTGCGCGACGGGAGTCGAACAGAAGACCTCAAGAGTGAAGACAGCGGTGCACTCGGGGTGCTGCGCAGCACATGGTGAGCCATCACCACTTCGGACTGA
>PNEQ01002980.1:0-38154 GCA_003012365.1 Medauroidea extradentata | reverse complement strand
TTTTGTGCACTGTAATTGCGCCGACATCACCAACTTCAATATTTTCCACTGCCTTTTCTGCTCGCCGCACATTTGTTTTGAATACCCTCTTTTTCGCCAAAAGAGATTCCATCTTGCTTTGCAGGTAAACAACTCTACTATGCTCCCAGATTTCCGATGTCTCTCATAGATGATCTATTCCAACCAATTCCACACACAAGTCCGGCCCGGAGGACCAAATAATGTTCCGTACATAGATTATTTGCACCAGGAATTCATACGCTATAGAATAAATACTCTAAAACTTGTGCTTCCACTCATCCATCACTATTTACTACGCGCCATCTTTATTTACTACCCCAAACAACACAAAAGCCAACATGGTCGCCATCAAAACAATAACAAACATTTGTAAACATACACCAAACACGCGCGTTAGTGGCTCAAAAGCGACGGAGCAGTAAGATCGATCTTGAAGCGCGCATCAAATGCCGGGTCACCTCAACAAGCCAAGCGCTGAACTAGCGTGCAAGGTTCCCGCCGAACGGTTTTTACTATGGGACACTAAGCGGTGACCATATAATTTTATTGGTAGGAAGTCTGCAGCTAAGTTCAGTGCAGGTCGCAATCTGAGTTTCACGGTTAGTACATTTTTAAGTACGGAAGTCTGAAAATGCCATTTTTAGCCATGTTGGAGGGCTTAGAAACAGTGTTTTCAATGAACGTGGTGGCTTAACAATGAGGTTCCGACCTTGTCTGAAGTTTGTTTTCTTTTTGTATGTTGGCACAACGGGCACACGAGGAATATTTTCGTAGAAAAAACCTGTTTGCGAACACATTGCAGCACTTTTGAAACGTGAGGTAGATGGCTGCCTTAAGGGTTGAAGCGTAAGTGAAGTTCAGTGGAAAGGCCAACATATTATATGCATTCCTCAGCATTTGTTACCTCTTTTATGCTCATGTTTTTTATTCTTCCTTAAAAAGATAGTCTGTTCTAGGTTCGTGACACTGAGTTCCTTTTTTTTCTTTTTCAGGTACTGTTCCAACAACTGATGTGCGAATCCTTGAAGTACACGATAGCTAATGTGGTATGGTCCATCTGTGTGATTTTAAAAGTAATCTATAATAAGTACACTTCCAACTTGCATGTCATTTTATCACATAAAATAAATATGTATATATTTTGTAAATAATTTATTGGTATTGTTATTCCATTGTAAAAGCACTACGTCAGAAGCTTATTTGGGCAGAAATCCCATGATTAAGACTCTTGCATGCTTTAGTCTAGACTAACTGTAAAGGACTCATAATTCAAGTTTTTTAGAAGGCCATAATTATACAGCAGTCAACCAATTGGTCTCTGCAGCCCTATTGTATCATATAACAATGTGATGAAGTTTGTAAACTGTACATTGTAAAGTTCAGGACAAGTACTGGCTGTACACAAGAATATGCACTACAGTAAAGTACAAGCAGCAAACTAGGAATCAATATTAATGGGTGGTAGCAAGGATCCAAATGTGATCATTTGTTCTATTTAATGGACAGTTGCAACCAAAAAGTTGACATGGGAGTGGATGTACTCTTGCATTAGTGTATGGATGTACCCTAATTACCCATGTACCATCTGCCAATTTTTTGTCTCAAAAATAAAATTTAAAATTCAGGGTGCGAGTCACACACGGAAATCAAGGTTTTTGGACAAATAGAACCTTGAAAAGTTGGCTTTATCATCTACTAGAAGGGTTTATTATAATGGAATTATAAATATCAAGCCCTGTATTGTAGATCACAAGCAGTAAGTACACAACGTCAGCATTACCGTCAGTCAAGGCATAGGCTGCAGCCGTGAGTTGGCTGCTACCGCAGTGTTGCCAGACCAATTATCTCAAATTACACAGACACCACAACTAAATTCCACACAATTCCATGCAAAGAAAAGTTCAACAAAAAATTAACATGTCCTTGTTTTATAAACATGCCATGCTGATAAGACAAATTTTCCCCATTATTTTGCAGAAAACAAAATTTCAAATAAAAGGAAGATTTTATTGTTTATTGGGTAACATAGTTATATCCAAACGAAAGTCTGCACTTTATTTAACCGTAATTAGTCGTGAACATTTTCAAGAAACATTACGCATAAATCATAACATTATAATAAAGAGATTTTTAAATTTAAAATTCAGCATTAAACACAGGCATTCATTTCACGCAAAATTACACACATTTTGGCAACACTCAGCTGCAGACCTGGAATATGCCGAACTTGCAACACGATGCTAAGAGGTGCCAAATCAGTGTGCAACTAGATCCTTTGTCTCACTCGCACAGTCCGATGAATGAACATCTAGGCACTCTCAGTGTGACGTGGCGGCAGGGAGAACCGAGACTGAGATAGTGTTAATGTGTAGCGTTTGTTGTGAGATTTGATTATACAGCGAACTTTGCTTGTCTGTGATGTTGCAGCCATGTAGTATTAAAAAAAGCTATAAAGCAATTTGTAATAAGTTGTACAGTCAAGTCTCACTACTATGATAACCCACGGTACCCGAGAAATCTGTCGTAGTTGCAAATAGCCCTATTAAGATTCCTTAAAAATAAAAGATTTTTTTTTGCTTTTAGTTTGTTTTAATCGACTCTCTAGTAAAACAGATATGATTTTATAAATAATAATTTTATTTAACAAATATATTTTTCTGGAAAAATTGACACCAGACAACTAAAATCCTCTCCTCGTTTCAAAAAAAAAAAATAAAAAAAAAACAGCAGTGAGTACCATATTTTTTGTGTTAACATGCACCACCAAAAGTTTTTGTGAACAAGTCAGGAAAATTAATTCAATTGTATTCCCATAATTATTACCAGGCCTCCTTGTTACAATGCGAAGGGCGTCCGGGGTTATTGGTTTACCGTTGGTCTCTAGCAGCTAATATGTGGCAACACTGGCAACTGTGCAACATGAGTGCAGCAGTGTGTGTGGCCTTGCCACAGCTTATCTACACACCTCCTCCCTCGTCTATAGTCACCACTAGCTTTCACTTATCAGTACTTCCAGACACCCACACATGTATATTCTATTTCCCTTACCGGGATACATCAACTTTTTTTAATCAGATGCTGGAGTTTGAGTGCTGTTGTGTGATAACATACTTGTATTATGTATGTACTAACATGAGTTTTTATTATGCTGAAAATAGAAAAGATTGCTCATTTATTGTATACCAAGAGACTTATCTCAAGGAAAATTCTTTGTCTGGCAATTGTCTGCTTGCCACATATGTTGACTAAGCAATGGTTGTGACTAAAGTCTGCAACAGTATGAGTGTATATTTATGTACATTAGTCACTCTTACCCGACTATATTTTCCTTTACACACGTGACTCCTCATCCGATGCTGGTTTTAGCCTATGACCAGGCCGGCCTGGTAAAATATCTCCCATTATCCTCTGTCAGCTCCCCCTCTTATCACTGTGTCCTGTATCTGTTCCTCTCATCTCTTTCTCAAACTAACCTTGGGTATTCTTCTACTCTACTTAAATTTTAGCATTTTAATCAGCAACCTTTCACTGCTTTTAATTGTTTTGTACATGTGACAGCAATTTGATTTTAATTTTTTTTTTGTTAAACTGTGACCTATAATTACTGTAGTTTTTCTGAATGAAATTAAGGCCCTTTTAATTACATATGGCATTAAAAATAAATTATGCAACATATTATTTAAAAACATAGATGTCCTTGAGAATTAAATATGTCTTATCAAGCATAAATAACCTTCTCACTGTCTTACTATTGCCTTGCCATGCAATATCAGATTTTTTTTTCTTAATTGTCTCGCCTTGGTCCACTTCTTCAAAAGTATCAACATTATCCCCTTTGGTCATTTTCAACTTACAAAATCAAAGAGTCCTAGCTGTGGTCGGTAAATGTAAGAGCATCACATTAAATTCAGCACAAAGCAATCACCAAAACTGTAACTAAAACCATAATCTCTATATATAAAAATGAAAGCTGACTGATTGACTGACTGACTGATCAAACTGCAGCCCAAATCACTGGACCTAGAATCGTGAAAATTTGTATGGGGGTTCCCTTCAGGTCGTAGGCGAGCACTAAGAAGGGATTTTTCGAAATTCGACCTCTAAGGGGGTGAAAAGGGGTGAAATGTGTTTCCGAAGAAACGTCAATAGAGATCGAACCCGATGGCCAATCTTGGTGATTTTTACTTTAATAGGACACTCGTAAAAATGCATATTAGCCAATTTAAGGATTTTTTGAAGTTCAACATTTAAGGGGGTGAAAAGACCTTAAATGTGTTTCCAATCAACTATCGATATCTATCGCACCCTTCGGGATAGAGAGTTGATATTCACTTCAAAATATTGCTTACGTAAATACCCAAAAAGTAGTTTTAGGTTTTTTTTTTAAATTCGACCCCCAGGCAGTAAAATGGGGCAAAATGTGTTTTTAATGAATCGTCTTTATCTTTGAAACACAATTGGCTATCGTCGTGATTTTAACTTTAATTGGTTACTTTTACAAATGTCTATGACAGGACTCAAAATCGTTTCGAAATTCCTTATTTAAAGGGGTGAAAATACGTGAAATGTGTTTTCGATTATCCTTCCATATCTATCGAATCAATGGAGATATCGAAGTACTCTTTGCTTAAAATTGGTGCTTTTGTAAATATCCCAAGTACCATTTAAAATATATTTTCCGAACTCGGCCCTAAACTATTTAAAAATGGGGTAATATCAGTTTTCGACTCACATTCGATATAGATCGATCCCATAGTTTTTTGTATAGAGACGTGATTTTTGTTTAGGATTGATGCTTACTCAAATACCTAAAAAGTAATTTCAGGAATTTCCGAAATTCGCCACCTAAGGACGTGAAAAGTGGTGAAAAGCGTTTTCAATTAATCGTCGATATATCTTGAACCCAGCAGGCTAATGTTTTGTTTTTTACGTCCACGAGATACTAATAAAGTATTCTAAAACGTGCTTCAAGGGTTTTTCGAAATTTACTCTCTTAAGTGGTGAAAAGACCTTGAACGTATGTTAGATAAATCCTCGATATCTATCGAACCTGTCGAGATATACAATTAATTTTTGCTTCAGGATGATGATTACAGAAATTATCGCAGAACGGTTTTCAGATTTTTCGAAATTCGATTTCTCAATACTGTGCAGGGGTGATATGTGTTTTTTTTGTTAGTGAATGATCGATTTTGATTCGACTGAAAGGGCTAGCGATTTGATTTACACTTCAGTTGGATAGTTATACAAATGTCTAAGATGTAAATTTAAAATATTTCGAAATTCGACACCCAAAAGGGTAAAAAAGCACAAAATTTGTTTTCCATCAACCCACGATATCTATCTAAAAAGTAGCGATATTGAGGTGTTGTTCGCGTCAGAGTGATGCTTGCGTAAATATTTTTAAAAATGTGTATGTAACTTTTTTCTTTGTAAGAAACGTGATTATTAAGAATAAAACTTAGTTGGTCAATAATCAAGGCAAACGATCTGAAAAGCAGGAACGAGCAACGAGAAACAACTTATACAGGTGTTTCACTACAGTAACCTATCGAGACATGGTGTTGTACAACCTCTATAAGCTCAGGACACAGATATTTTATTAATTTTTGATTTTCATGAATTCTTTCGACGTTACGTGATGCAGTTGTTTGTCATTCAGGTCTAAATTCCGGGAGGTTCTGGGCTCGAATTCCGTTAAGCTGCGTGCAAACGTTCAATTCTGACACACAAAAACTACAAGGCAGATCGAATTAGTGCAATTTACATGTAGTCTTTAAAAGGGGTAAAATTGCAGTTCGCTTTCCACTTAGGTTCCTCTACAATATCAGCTGACATATCGTTTAGTAACAGTATTAAATTGTAGATATTAACAAAAATGTGGTATGTCACTATACTGTGACACAACTGTACGAAACGACGAATAGACTTTCAACTTGGGCAATTGTTCGTGAACAAAATATACATATTCTTAGCATTTTTATAATTTTATCTCATTTTGACTTTGTCACTTTTGGCAGTAAACCGACGATATATCATCTCACTAATCTCAGGTTTGGGGCACAAAATATGTTTCCGCGAAACCTTTACCCACTGAAACTTTGTAATGTCAATAAAGTTAAATTGAATATTTTGAAAAAAAAAATAATTGAGGGCACCATCACCAATGGTTGTGCACAGGGTAAACAGATGTTTCTCATTCGATTAACCTCTTACCTTAGGTGTCTTTAACTACCGCACAACGTCAAATTGGCAGGACTATAAATAAGGCCCAGGCGAAGTCGCTGTTAGTGGCAGGGACAAACTTAAGACTGCTTTTTGCGTGGACAGCTATAGATACTTATCTTGCTGCAGAATTAGTTGAACTAGCCGCTTGGACATTCTAACACTTGATGACTGAAGTACCAATCTTCTGTACAAAGAGGTTTTTCAATTAAAGTAAATATTATCAGTTGCGAATAATACTCGCGAGCAAAGCCGCGGGGGACTGCTGGTCCAATATAATACTGCAGAATCTAATCAGTTCTAATTGCAATCCAAGTGAAAATCCAAAAACAAAGACAAAAATTGTATGCACTTTAAGTGGGGGTATCCACAAAATGTTTCTGAAAACGAAACGCTACGCGAAGCGTACGCAAACAATGGCAACTCATGGGAAGGTTAAAAGAAGTAAAGTGTGACACCAACACGTCTTCTCATTAGCTGGACTTGCTGTTCGTCACAAAGGCCGCAGTGGCTTGTACATTATCCATGAGCTACGTATCATCTGTCACTGTTGTCACACATGCAGCAGATGAAGCAAGCTCAGCACTGATAAGTGCACGTGGAGAAGGAAACTACATGGCTTGCCATTGCCGTGTTGTGCTTACTGCCCAACTCACCAGGCATTTGCCGCAAAATAGTATTGTAGCAATCTTTTATATTTTTTCACGGCTGCCGCCTATTGATTGATGGTAGTTTCTCATATCATAACTGCGTCCTAACAAACACTTTTTTTAATCTCTTACTTAGGACACCTAATACGAAAAGATACATAATTAACCTGTGGCATTCAGATTTTTTTTTTACTTTCTGCCAACAGTTATTTTACGGCAACTTTTTAACAACACCCTTACATATGCTGTGAACTCCCAATTACCATGACGTGTGCTGAAGTTAAAACAAATGTAAAAGCAAACATATTGTTGAAATATAAATGATTTATGAATAAAAAAAAAAATATAACACTACACTAGGTAAATAAATATATATTTCAATATTTATTAACAAATAATTTACAGATATTGAATTTTCATACTGTAAAAGCACTTGAATACATAAATTCATAACAATCATGAATAATACAAGCAAACAGGTAATGGCCACTTGGATACAAAACATCCATAACCAGCTCTGTTACACCAAACTCATATTTATAAAAACAACACAAAACAAATCAGTAATAAGAGAGATTCTTTTTTTGACACTGAAATACTTTAAGGGTAATGATCATAACTAAATATTACTAATGCTAATATAAATTTAATTTAGGTCTAGAAAATTTAAGCATAAATGCACATTTCAATAAAGGTTTGTTCAACTTCAGCATGCTGACATCATCAAGAACATTTTATTACATAAGTTATTAAACA
The DNA here is from genome assembly GCA_003012365.1 of Medauroidea extradentata. Taxonomy (NCBI): domain Eukaryota; kingdom Metazoa; phylum Arthropoda; class Insecta; order Phasmatodea; family Phasmatidae; genus Medauroidea; species Medauroidea extradentata. The sequence continues at coordinate 30,502 of PNEQ01002980.1, read as the reverse complement.
CATAAATGCTAAGGACAAAAACCAATAAAAATTATTATCAGTAGAGCCCTAATTCTTCAACGTGATACAGTTCCTCAAAATGACATTGTAAAATCAAGACAGACTGGATTCAACCTAATATCAGATTTCCAAGCAGGGTACAGTACCACCAACTTACTAATATTATTTTTCAGGTTGGTATTGACGTGCATGGTGTTTACAAAAAGTAACCTGCTAAAGGTAGAGCTGTTCACTGTTAAGATGAACTTTATTCCAATCACATACCAATTACTGAAGTTAAAATTTCACCCTACCCAGAATGACCTGATTTTTTTTTGTAAACCACTATGTTATATTTAAATTACGTTATAAAAAAAAGTTTTAATTTTAGTTTGGTTAAGAACTTTTGACATTCTCAGCTGCCGGAAGAACAGCAAATATTCACACTGTGGAAATGTGTACTGCATTACTGTATTTAACTGTTCACTGTTCGTTAACTACACAAGAAAATGTTATAAAGTTGTGACTAAATACTTTGAAACAATTATCTAACTACGATGATTTGTTCATGCTAAAAGCATATAAATACTGTGTAAATTACAGTAGCGCCCCGATTTAACGAACTAGGGAATAACAAAAACAGCAGTTTAACGAAAGGATTTTTAGGAACTATGAAAAAGTAACCAAAAACGTATGAAATAACTAAGTAACTTTGATAAAATAAATTATAAAAGTGTAGTGTAAGTCTATTAAAAATACGTTTACTGGCTGCAGTTTATTAACTTTTCTCCGTAGATAGTGTTAAACCATCCTCCAAGAAAGAAAAAAAAATTAAAAAAAGGTTAAAATTTATTGAAAACTTTGGCCGCAAGTGATTTTAAGCTGAGCGTGCGCGGCTGAGCAAAAAAAACGCGCCTAGATCCACATCCTGGCGGCTGGTGAGCGAACGAGCATCTATATACCCAGTCCACACAGCACTGCAGCAGACAGCATGTGTCCTAATTCACAGATAGTGCTTCGCGTCTCCGTTAGAATGTGCTACCGTGCAGCATGCTTTATCGACTAATTCTTTTACAGATAGAATGCAGTGGTGTCCCACGTGATTATTTTCCGTCACGTCCTGTGATAAAACCAGCGTACAGTATCTATACAAAGAAATACGTTAGTATATTATTTATGCCGACTTTTTACATCTAAATTACTAACGTAAATAATATGTTTCGCAAATGCTAAAAAAAACGCCCCTGTGTGTATTTATTTTACGATTATCTCACAAACTTTTACTTCAGTTTTCATGGTTTTTTAATGGAAATTTACTAAAATGTCTTGTAGGTGCAGGTGTTTATCACCACTTCTCACACGTTTATCCGTGCGACAGGGCGACCTGACTTACCGGGCGCTCGGCTCGATGAGTGTTCCACTGGCAGTTTTTAAAGTTTTTCTCACCTATTTTTTCTTTTGCGGCTGTGGCTTACCTACTGATGGTAACTGCGGTATGTTATTGTTGTGGGCTATCATATTTTTAAAATATACCTCCATTTCCGACAAAATATGCCTGAGGATTTAACTTTTTTTTGGAATGGGGATTGGGGGGGGGGGGGGGTAAAATTATAATGTTGGATTTAACTAAACATTGATTTAGAGTAAACATTTTCGGGTCCTGTGGCATTTCGTTAAATCGGGGTTCTACTGTAGATATTACGTCATTATACTAACGAAAAGTATTTCGGAGTCAACGACAATAGTAATTTCTCAAACTTGCTACAACACATACGGAAAAAATGCATCTAGACATTGACATCTACCGCTGCACTAGGTATTTGTGGTTCCAAGTAAGATTGCTGCATGAAAGTCTTTAGAACAGAGAGCATGAGAAATTGATGTGGTTCTTCTAGAATAGTTCGTAATAGAGCTATTCTCGACCCAGCGAGCACTATGGGTTAATAAACAATGACAAACTCTAACTCGCTAGAGCAGGGCGTCATCTTGACAGAGAGGAAGGCAGATGTCACTCGACTTTAATTGGATATCAGGAGGTTGGTACACAAGTGATCTCATAAAAGGAGAAAGGTGAAGTAGTTCAGTTTAATAGGGCATTTATATTCATGAACACAAGTTACAGTATTTGTCACAGAATAATGAATATAATACTTTCTTTGGTACATAGTAGATAGATAAAACGCCTTTTTGACAGTATTACAGTGTGACCATTAAACAATACTAGCAGTGTGGACCGACATTGGATAAACACTGGAATGTAAGTAAATGCTGTTTCCCAAATAAAAGCTTCAGCTTCATAATCTTACATTGTAAAATAATATCCTGATGTAAAAATAAACTGCTACATGACAATCGGCAAAGGTGCGGGCAAATACTAGTGCTCTCAGGCTTAAATGATAGTATTAAAAATGACGGGCGAGCATTAAAATTATTTATAAGTGGACATGACGGAGTTGCATCAACATGAAAAAAACATTTTAAACAGAAACACACAAGTTTCACAACTTCATAACATACCAAGCAGTTATAAATGCAATACACATATACACACTATTTCTGCTCTGATTTAAATACATTATTTGTTTTTAATTTAAGCCAGCTACGTTAGCCATATACCTATAATATGCCCAGAAATTAGTTTTATTGGCAATATAACAAACAAAATCACATGTGACCGATTTTCTATGTGAAAACTTCACATTTGTACCAATTTACATTTTTAATGTAATATTTAAAAATATTTATACTATACAAAAAGCTGTCATTTTATTACATAATCAAAACAATGCTATACTTATGCTGGCAGAATCTGGCACCATCATGATTTAAGTGTTTTTGTTGAGCCCAATGCCTGGGTTCAATCACATAAACAAGTTTGTTTAAATTAGTTACATGAATATCCTAAATTTATCTTTCATTGATTTTTACTATGCATGTCAAATTAAAATTGTAATTATACACTGTCATCCTTGGGTTGCAGTCTATGGAAAAGAAAATACAAAAGTAATCCTGTATGAAAAATTTGCCCAACACCATTTGAATAAAGTTATTTTAAGAAATTGATCATTATTTCTGCATTACGGTTAGATGGATTTCAAAAGGTAACTATGTTGGAGGAAAAAAGGGCTATGTAGGTACTTTTACTTCTGTAATATGGTAAAACAGTAGTACTGCAACAAACATTCCACGCACCTTTCAATATCAAATAATGCTGGGTATAATAAATTAATATTAATTTCATCAGAAAATTTGGTGAACCTATCAGCCTTCCTGGCTTCATGCAGACACTAGCCTAGTTATAAATGAACAAACAGTAACAAGAGTGTTTAACAAAAATCATTTTATTTCATTCATGTATTTTATTTGAACAAAATGACCATTACAGGTAACGAAGTAAAGATACTCTAAATCTGTAGATTCAAATTACTTTATATCAATTTTTCCATATGTATGTGTTAGTCATCTACCATTAAGACTGTTGATAGTTTATCAGATCGTTTAGCGATATTTTCTAAGAAGTCCCAGAGGTAACTGTTTTATAACATTACTCTTTTTTTCTGTATGATATTTTAAAGTTAGTTTTTTTTTACAAATTCATTTTGAGGATTTTTTTATGATAGTCAAGAATTGCTTCATAAACTTAGCTGTGTTAATAAAATTGGGGCTTTACTGTATTAGTACAGAGAGAGCAGGTGTTCTCTAAATTAACATGCATTGAGTGGATTAGTAAAAACCCACCACAATAAATACATCAAGAAACCTAGACTGAAAAATACCTAACTAGTGGTACAATTTGTGCCGGTACACATAAACCATTTTGCTTAAATTAATAATATAGGCCTAAGCACATTTTTTTTTTTAAATTATTAATGCAAGTTAATAATATAAAGTACATACAGCCACTTTGCACCAACACACTAAATACAAAGAACCTTCAGTTAATTTTAAAAATCTACACACACACATTATGGGTAGATCACAAAAATGTTTATAGAACTGACACACAATACATCAGTACAACACAAAAACATGCAAAATAATGCTTTAAAAATATTTTCTAAGCTATAATCACAGGAAATACACACTCATTTTTGATAGTTCATCTTAAAAAATAAGTTAAACTTGAAAGACGGATTGTGTCAGTTGAAATACTGTCCAGTATTTTTATGCTTTGCAAGGGGCATTAAATTCTAACACTACTGAATATATCTTATTTTTATAGACTAAATCTATAACAATTCCCTTTGGAACATTAACTAAGGTAACTGTTTACTGCAAGTAGGTCTCGACTGTGACAACAAAGGACCTTGTAACATACACATACTACCCACAAGTTTTATTTCAGTCAATAAACAAGACATTATATTCACAGCAAAATTGGAAAGTTTGTGAAAATAAGATAACTAGCGAGACTGATAAATGGAAGACTTCTTAAGCAAGCATGTGCTGTATTTAAATTTTATGCTCACGTGTAAATGTTCAAGACCAAAGAAGTGAGTTTATCAGACAATATGTAAGCTAGACACAAGATTGGAACCATTGAGTACAGTATAATCCCGTAATAGTGAGCACTGTAGTTGCGAGAACTCATAACAAGGTCTTTTTGAGGAGCCATAACAAAAATCTCAAAAATGTTTCATGAAAGGTTGTGATTTTGTCAGCACAAACGTGTCTGTCTGCCCCTACCCCACTTTCCCTGTAAAATTAATTCTTTTGCTCTTTTGAACAGTCTTCTGGCTTGCAAACAGACTCCCTATCGATTCCAATTAAGCACAATAAAATTACATGCTATCAGGTTTGGTATTTCTGTAGTCACCTTTCAGTAACCTTGCTTTCATCTTAAACTTATGTTGTCCGCTTTGGTTTATTGGTATAGTCTATTTGGGATAAAGTAAGCATTAAAGACTTACGAAAAAAAATCACTAGCTGTTTCTGCATAAAAGTGAACATTAACAAAAGTGACCCAGCTCATTTGGTAGGCAGAGAATTACCAAATGTAGTTCAGTATATTTTTCTATTTAAATATAACATTACTGAAATAAAATCTAACGAAGTAGACCTATGTGTACTTTAAAACTTATATTTCTTATTTAGGTACCTACTGACTATAATTTGACTCTGTAAGCACCAATACCATGGGACACTTCCGGGTCAATTGTAATCTGCACACTTCTTGCCATTCTCCGCGCTGCAGAGTGGGAATTCAAAATTCCAACGATAGATGGCTGCCCAAGTTAGCTTCGCTAAAAGAAAGCATAGTTCAGTGTGTTTGTCTATTGTACAATCTACATGGCTTCGTATAACACACTCAGAAGGATTATAAACGACACTTTATGAACATCATTGCCAAAAACTGTGAATTTATTAATGTTTTGCGAATACGGCAGTTTCGTTTTATGATTGCCAACCTTTGTACTTCAAAATACATGTAACTAAGAAACATAAATTTTCTGTTTCATGCTTCAAAAAAAGAGGTTTATTGCTGTGCGTCACGGCCGTAGAAGAACAGGTCTGGACACTCGCCTATCTACCAATGTATTTTGCTTGACCCCCTTGATGTTTGGCTATAGTTCATCAAGTTACCAAGAATGTTGTACTTTTTGGCGCTGTAATACGGGCGGTTAGACTCAAACTCCGTCCACTTTTTTCCATTGTTAACATTATAAAGTAAATAAAGATTTCTGGAGCCATGATTTAAAATTGTGAGCGAAGGAAGTATTTGATAAATTGATAAAAATACGTTTTTATAAATTGTTTATCTTAGTGGGAGGGAAGTGGGCGGAGTTAGAGCTCAACTGCCCAGATTACAGCGCCAAAAATGTATAGCATTATCGGTAACTTGGTGAACTGCAGCCAAATAACAAGGGGGGTCAAGTTTCCATGCGAGTGTCCAGACCTGTTCTTCTACGGCCATGCAGCTGTGCGTCATCCTTGCGTATGGCAGTGCAACTGAATGGAACCGGAATTCTTGAATACTGTAATGTGTTCTGTGTTTATCAGTGGTGGTTCTGTGTTTCAAATTTGAATACATTCTCCACACATTACGAGATTTATAACGACAATGAGTCATATAAATTAGAATCGATGCACAGAAACCCACATAAGACACCAACTCTCAGATATTTACATGCATGAATACTATTGTTTACAACAATATTTCAACACCTTTTAACGAGTAGATGCAAGCCTATGTAAATAAAAGCATGTGGTAATGTTTATACATATTTACATGCAGCAGAAAAAACAACCCATAGTAACCAAATTTTTACATTAGAAATACATCTCAATTTTAAAATAAATTTTACTACCCAAAAACTTGTGCAAAGGATGTAAAAAAAATATTTTTGAATCAAAATGAACTTTTTAAATTAATATTCTAGAGCTCTGGATATTATTAGTACTTGTACTGGTAATTATAAATTAAAAGTACTATTCCACTTTTATCAATTGTGGGGTTTCAACATATTTCTAAAAAGTGTTTATTTTTTACTCGAAAAGAAAGCATACTACTGACTAGTATTGTGTAAACAGACACCCACTAGCAAAATATGGTATACAATAAAGGTAATTATTACAGATTATATTTAAAACAGAATTGAGTATTTTTTATTCATAAGGTTTTTCACATTCCTCATACCAATGACACATTATGGTAAACACCTTCTGTGCACATTTTTCAAAAATTTACTATGCCAAAAATAGGTTACACTGGTGCATGGCACAGGACTGCAGTTAACAAGGCAGCAACAATGCGTCGGGCGGCTAGTCTGGAGCGAGTCACCAAACCCTTATGAACACACTCAGTCCGACATGTTCATCAGCAAAAAGCAAGTGTTCTGAAGTAGAAAAAAAAAACCTCCAACAGAAATACAAAACCATGTCACAGTCTTTCTTTCAGGTTTTTTTTAATACTGCCAACTACAGAAGCGAAAAGCACAACTAAAAAATATGTTCAGCCATCAGTAGATCTTATGAGCTGAGCAAGTTAAAGACATTAAAAGAAAACAACAGATTCAGTAAGTTTCACACATAACATTTCCAACAATAATTTCACAAAAAAAATTGTACACTGATTATATCCATAAATATTTATAATTTGTGCAATGCTTCATACATGAAATTACAGGGTCAAATGTAAAGTCACATTCTAGGTATCTTCATTTTTACACAAATGATCTCGATAACTGGTTTCGTTAGTTATAATTGCTTATTTTCCAGCGACTAGCTGGTATTATTTGGTTTGAGGTGACTGTGCGACGCAGCGAGAAGCTGTAGCGGTAGAGAATGTGGGACATTGCAGAAGCCGATTTGCATGATCAAGTTTTCAGTTCATTTTGAGACAATAGACTGTTTGGGTATCATCATGAAAAGCACCAGCCAAATTGTTTGTTTAAATAAAGTATAATTTAATTAATGTACCAAGTTATTTCCTTTAAGGGTGTTCAAGTGCAATAAAATCATACTTTTATATTTATATGAAATATTGTTAGTTTTGTAGACTAAACTTGTGAGAACAGTTTCCTCTTACGAAACAATTTTAACTCGCATAGTTTTCTCATAATGTTGCGTCAAAGTCAAAATTAGCTGTTCTGATGCCATGCAAATAGTGAAAACCAACTGACTTACGTACGTGAAATTATTCACAGTAAACTAACATGCTACAGGTAACGTAATAAAACATTTTTAATAAATCCTGTGAACTATTTTCGTATTTAAAAAAATTTCTTAATTTCTAACTTTTTTCTGTAATATGCGACTTTTTAAAAAATTCAAAACATTACAATATGGACTTTTAAATACTTTATTGCTTAGCTCATGTGATGTATTATCACAGTGAATTATTTTATTCAAGTAGGTAAGTTGGTTTTCACTATTTGCATGGCAGCAGAACAAGCAAAATTTGATTTTTGTCGCCCCAATATGAGAAAACTATGAAAGCTAAAATTTTTTCATGCGAGGAAACTGTATTCATGAGCATCATCTACAAAACTAACACTATTACATGAAGAGATAAAAATTATGAATTTATTGCACTTGAACAGCCTAAACACAATTTTAATGCAATTTTTGGCCAATTATTGAGATTTGAGAGGTCAAAATCGGTTCAATTCGATTATAGGTGCCCATAGTTGTTTTTAGGCTACTGTTTTGTTGTCATACAATGAAATGTGAACGTACAAAAAAACTACTACAGTTATGATTATACTTGTGTTCTGCATAATTACAGTAGAACCCTGTTATAACGTTTTTCAAGGGACCTGTGAAAAAAAGTGTTATATGCAGGAAAATGTTATAAGCAGAAATCAATATTTTTACACCAATAAATGGATATTATACAAAAGTAACTTAAAATTTGATAGTTTGTGTACAGTAAATAAGACTATAATGAGATTAAAAGAGGCTGTAGTTACTGTGCCATCAGAAACATGATGAATACATACATTGTGTATATAATAGAGGCTTTCCCACTTGTCTGCTGTAGGGTCACAGTCTTTAATATCACTGTAATGTACACTTATAATACTTTCCCACACATTATTTTTTTTTTTTTACTGATATTTTTAGTCTACAGCTTAGTTATTTTATTGAAAATAATACCGTTAACCAAAAATTTAACTCCAGTTTTGGTTAATGTCCGAGAAAAAAGTGGTGTTATATGCAGGAAATGAAAATATCAGTGTTGTTATAAGCAGGAAATGAAAGCATTATGCTTTATGGAAAAATTGTGAAACCAAAGAAAAGTGATGTTATATGCAAGAAAATGTTATATCCAGAAATGTTATAACAGGGTTCTACTGTATTTGTATAGTAAGAAGTCTTTTATAGTGCTCAAAATTAAATGACTACTGTTCTCTCCTCAAGACAGTAGCTGCCAACCATTGGATAGCATAATAACTACTATGAAACCTATGTTACAGTTTGCCCTGTAAGAATTGCACCCTAATAATGGAAATGCTTACAAAGACTAATTCTAAGCATAAACAGAGGTATCATTAAAAACTATCCAGTGATTGAGCACTTTATACTTTATGCCTCCTGCCAAACAACACACACAGAGAAAGCCCATACTTAAAATCATCACAGATTTCTTCCTCATAACACTTGCAAATGCATGTTGGTATAAAATTTAGAGCTGGACCGATCACCTATTTTGCAGATTAGAGCTTTTCCAGTACCGTAAAATGGGGTGAATAGGGACGCTGGGGTGAATAGGGACAAAATTTCAAATCAAAAGTTCCAGTACGCAGTTTTAAATCAGAGTTTTTCCTAAAGGTTGGCAGTTAATGATTTAACAAAGAGTTATTGTACCTAAATATAATTTAATTTACAATAAAGTTCTAAGCTAGGAATCTGTTTCAAATTTTGTCCCAATTCACCCCAGCGTCCCTATTCACCCCATTTTACGGTACCCTTACACGATTTAATTTTACAAAAAATTTAAAACAAAATAACCTAAAAGCAAACATGATGTAGTATATTGCTATGCCAAGCAACATCACTGGATTAAATTAACAGCTCTAATAATTATATAATACTAATTTAAATGAATGTCAGTATAGTTTATTTATTTTTATTTACATTAATTTTGTGCTTGGTTCTCAATGCGCATCATTTTTTCCTACGCTATCATGACTCTTTAGTCAAGTCAGCATAAGTCCCCAAAAATTTGTCACACTTCCCAGTGATTATAAAGTTTTATACCACAGCAAATGTTTACATCTGCTTTTTCTTCTATTATGTTATCATTAAATAGCCAATGAAATACAATGCACTACAAAGAGAGTGGTTTCAAAACACAACTGCTTGTAGTATAACTTTTTCAAACATGTTTTGTGTGTTGCAAGTTTAGGTTCAATGTACCGTTCATTACCGCTACACAAGCACAATGTTGTCAATGTGATACAAGCAATCAACAGAGTTTGAGATATAAATCTTGACAGCGCTAACGACAGCAATAGAGTTCATCTGGCCTCCATTTTGGATTCACAGGCTATTTATTGTGCCATGAGCACAATCATTGCATGCGATCACAATCTTGAAGCAGAGTGTTCTCCGTTTTATTTCCGCACAAATATTTGTTGTTTTCCTTTCGTCAACTGTGGCTCTGACATCTTGTGTTTAATTTATTTTTGAGCCATGAAAGTGTGAACAGCAAGAAAAATAACATTTTTGTGTGATGTGATATGCAAGAAATTATTATATTGTAATTAATGGCAATCAAATAAGATCTGAAATAAATGCTAATGGCAGAAAAAACGACAGTATAGTGACAGGTAATCTACTTAAATGATTGGCGATATTTTGCAGATTGGGACGTTCAGCAAAATTAACCACATTGACCGATTATCATGATCGGTAATCTGCATCAACCCAGCTCTAATAAAATGTTATTCTGCCCAAAGGCAGGTTTAAAACCATGGAGGGTGCCGGGTGATGGAAACCACGATGTCCTCTGAGGCAGACTAGACGAGGTGATTCTGCGGTGGATGGCCACTGCCTTCCGCAATATAGGGATGAGGAGACAACAAACACAACATTCAGTCCTAAACCCAGAGAGGAAATTGTAAATATTGACCTCCCTGGCCGGGAATCAAACCCGAAACTCATGGCTCAGCAGCCAGGAGCTCTATTAAAATGTTATAATAAACAACCAAAATTGACAGTGTAAAAATACACAAGTTTTTGTTGTTAACAATTTCTAGAGGGAAACATTTTTTAGTTTCCACACTACACTATTACTACAACTACTACTGCTGTATATCATATTCACACATGATGTCGAAAAGTAAGACAGGGAGAAGACAGTTGCAGACATAAGGAGATGGCTATGCTATATACCACTCACGACAAAACAAGTGAATCCATGGAGTTAGGCAGTTGATTTGCAAAGAATTGTTCACATTGGTTGATATACCATATGCAGGAAAGCAGCCTATATCCTTGAATTTACTTATGTCACAATATGCCATCTCCCATACATTTCCAACTTCATGAGAAACACATTTATTTACAACTTGCACAACTTTAAATACAACATGTTCACAATTAAAATTATGTACTGCATATCGGAAAATGAATACATTTTCATCTGTTACTTATACAATAAATCGAGAAATGAGGTATGGAACTCTAAAAAGAACAGAAATCATTTTCTTTTATTGCAGCAATCATGACATATGCTTTCACTATGTTAAGACTTGCACAGATATGACCTGCTACTTAGCTACAACTCAACCATGAGCAGCTAAAAAAATATCTGCAAAAATCTCTTCACGAAGTGATAGTAGATGCACAAATGATTTTTAACAAAACACCAATCCCAAGAACAACTTTACCATTACACAGGTGGCTGAAAATACACACAATACAAAAATAGTTTTTATTAGTGTTTTTGCAATTGGATGGATTTACTGCATTCAACATGAATGGGCCTTGGACATTTTTTTGCCCCCTCCCTTTTGCCATCATTAGAGAGGCCCTCGCATCATGGACCAAATCTTTACTCTCTGCTTCAGTCTAAAATTCTCTATTATGTTTTAACTTTTGCTGTGTTGCAAAAGAAAGAAATTTGTATTTTTTAACATTACAGTCTACTTCTGAATATCAACACCAATTGAATGGGAAGTCTGTGCAGCGGACAAATGAAAGTGAGGAATTTTTAAAGGCCCTTGCTACATGATTAAAATACTATTAACTACATTCTCTGTTCTCAAGGCAATAACAAGTTTTTAAAGAAATTACAGTTACATGCTCTGTGTGTCACATCACACAGCAATTTTTACATTGACAAGTGGCAGGACGATAAGTATTGCTGAAAACAAAAGTACAGCAGGACCTCAAAAATAGCTCACATTTATCGTTGATGATTGATATAACTTTTTTACACAACCTTACCTAAATTATGCCATACATAAAAGTAGGCTGCTGCAATCATAGGGGCATGTAATTTGAGTGTTTACCAAAGAGTGGGAGATTATTCACCAGGAAAGTTGGTGCTTATTTCTTTTATTAATGTGGTGTTATTTTAGTCATCATTGAAATATGAGAAAATTCACAATTCCTGGTACACAGTTTAAAATTAATAGCAATACTTAATACATATGATACCAAGCATCCAAAAAAAGTAAATACTTTCATGCAGTACAAACATTTAAAATCTTTTACATAAAATTTTAAGCATTCATTAAAACATAAATAATTTGGAACCACACATATAATAGTCATTACAGGAATATACGGCTGGAGTTGCCAACCCCTATCAACGTAAAACCAAAATGCATGCAGATTGCAAAAAATTAGCACTATTAATTGTTCTTTAGGTAAGGAAGTTTCTTTAATATTTAATTTTACTTAAGATTTGGATTTACTCATTTTAAAACACAATTTTTGTTAAAACATTGTTTTGTAACAAGAAAACAAACTTAGCATGTCACTATTCATAAATTCACACTTCAAAATAATGTTACAGCTAGGCACAGTAATGGCCCAAATTATAAAAGAAGGAAAATTTATTAGAAAGCAAATTCAAAAATATTTTTACTTACAAGTATGTTACTTCAGAGAAATGCTACACACACGTGTGTACCAAGAAGTATATAAATTTCAATGAAAACTATAGGAACACTGGGAATACTAGTACTGTTAATCTACAAATAAACATTACCATGGCAGAAACAGGAGAAATGTAAAAAATATGTAAACATAAATATCACACAATAAATTTGAGACCCTGGAATAACTCTGATGTATGCATATAAACAAAATAAGTTACAAACAAACCTTATGTAACTGCACCTCAAAATCTGAAAATAACATTTTTTAGAAAAAATTTTATATCATGATAATGTAAAAAAATTATGCACTTTATGTGCAAGAGGATAAAACTTTAAGACTACATATTTCTTTCCAGAACATAATTAAATAAATTTACAGCAGCACATCTGCAATGTTGTGCCAAGACTGCCATTACAAAGTATTACCAAAGCAAGATTCCTTACATAATGATGTGTCATGTAATTTGTGTTAGTGCATTGTGCATATGACATTGTGCTGTCTGTGTTTCTGTAGTGTTTCCTTATCTAGGCCTCACAGCTGTTCTGAGCCACTTACAACATATAACTTAAATGATACACATGACAACATTTTTACTGCAGGGAAAATAAATACCCATTATTCAAAAAGATGGTACAAAATAAAAAGAAAGTTATGCAAAGAACAAAATGAAATAAAAAACCATATTAAAATTTTTGTTCTATCCTTAACTCGCTCTCCCTTTGTCTTACCTTCCCACAGAAGTGTTATTCAGCACATGAGAATTTATTAATTATGTGCACAATTTCCACAGTTTAAGGGCACAGCGTAATACAGAGCTCTGGTGGCAGCAAGGATAGGGTTTTACACGTACAATTAAATTTGGTGGGACTGCATTGAGAAAAGGAAAATATTGCTACACGATTAAAATTGCAGGGAAAAATGGTGAAAACCAGTAGTATTTTGAGTGCATCAAAATTATAGTTTTGCTCACGCTCGCAGTTTCAGGGTATTGAAAAAACTGCATATATAAAGACATTTATAGGTGATTCGGAATAAAGTGAGCACTCAAAAAAGCCCTGATTAATTTCTATTTTCTGCCAGTTTGTATCTTTCCGCTACATGTAAACATCAACATTGCCACGTGCATTTATTTACATAGTCTTGTACAATGTTTACATTTACGTTACAGTGCTCCAATAAATTTTGTCTACAATATGTACTCATTAAATGCACGGGTGCTGAATATATGCTATACTCAGTAGTAATCTTAGTTATAAATACATGCGAGTAAACATCTTATAACACTGGTTTCTCTGTGTCTACTCGAACGGCGCTATTACCGTTACGAATCTCGTAAATGCATGCACAGTATATTCTAACTTTTAAATCAAAACCGCCACTAAAAACACACACGACACACGCAACTCAAGAATTCAAGCATACTGTAATGAATGACGACGACGCACGTAAAGAGCAACAATAAATAACGTATTTTCTTAACGTGTGAAACAGGGGGAAAAAATGCTGTTTCTATTTCCAGATACTCAGGCTGGCGATCATAAAACATAACTTACATTACTAATGACTTCACATAATTTAGCAATGATATTCATGAACAGTCACTTCTAAAACTTTTAGATGTGTTTATCAAAAACCGATATTCATTACATAACGGACAAACAAACTGAATGACACAATTCGCTTCCAAGCGGCGAAAACCTAACTCTGGTGCCATCTGTCGGTGAAATTTTAAACTACCTCTGTGGCGCGAAGAGTTAGCGGTGTCCGCCAACGACAATTGACTCGGTTGCGTCGCTTTCTGCTGCCGCTAATTAAATGAAATTGTACAGTCAGTAGGTATGTCAGTTAGAACTTAAATAAATATTTTTCAGTATATTAAATACAGAGAGGTCGTTTGCAATTGATGTTGTTTCACTAATGCTGTATTCAAATAAGAAAATACACGGAACTACATGCAGTTATTCGCTACCAACCATACAAGCAGTAAAGTAACTCTTGTTAGTGGTGATGTATATGCAGTAACGGCTAGTGATTTTTTTCAAAGGTTAAATCTTTAGTGCTCACTTTATTCCGAATGGCCTATACCAATGTGCACGGCACTAAGATGAATACAAAAATCAGTGGTGGCGTATATGTAGCTTAAAGAAGTACTGAGCCACACAGAATATAATTTAACAAGTAAAACCCAATGCTTGCTCCCACTGAAGCTCTGGGGTAGAAAGAACACTTAACACCTTCCCCCCCCCCTGATACTCATAAAACACACATGTGCTTCACAATACATTCACACTGATTTTCTGCAAGAGGGGAGCACTGCAGAAACTTGATTTCAGCACAGCTGACATCTGAGCCTCCTAACTCATATGCTCTAGCCATTTCATACGCTCGACTAGATGTAGATCATAATGGTTTTCTTATTCTGTCCTCCATAAAAGTGTAAAACTAAAAATATTATTTTGCTTGTTTAACGGCCGACTGTGGTGATAAAATATTTAGTGAAATTGTGATGGAAATCTGATTATTTTTTTCCAACATTGATGAACTTCAAAATAGTAGACAGCATGCTCAACATGCTCTGTAACGTTCAACGGTACTAATAACTCAACTGAGAATTCAGAACCAACTGCTATCTGCAAAGGTACAAATGCAGGAAATGCATCTACAACATTCCATGAACTGTCATCATCAAACTACAAAAAGCCACCCCAAGAAAAATTCTCATTAGCAAAAACAACCATACCAAAGAACTACTGTAACTATACACGACCTAATGCATCAGAAAAAACTTCGTAAAACAAGTATGCTTGTAGATATCACAAAATGATGCATAACTTTGGCACCAAGCTTGATAATACAAAGATATGGAATGTGGTCGATGACGAGAAACAGCAATTATTCTTGCTCACAATCATATCTTCAAGCTGAAAACCATTGACAGGAACTGTTCATAATGAATGGTGATGACTCCATCTTGATCAGTGTCGTACTGTCTGAATGCAGTCGTCAAAGTCTGAGAAACAGAATAATATATTCCTGTTTTAACAGTTTGGGCACTTTTCATTAAATCTATTAATAAAGAACACATTTCTTTTCTCATTATTAAAGTTGATGTGAATTAATGATATTTTATGGAACAATTATTGTTGATTTACATTACACTGTTGAATGTAAGTCCAATACATAGACCACAACGTTGTTAATAATAACTTTTAGCTACATTATTTTGTTTCGAACACTACAGTTCTGCTGCTATTTCTACTGTAATGGGTTTTACCCTGTACATTTATGGACCTGGCAACAGACTCCAAGCTACTGTGTGTAGGGTTACTATGTGACTAAGTTTGTTATAAAGAAATTAAAATACATAATACAAGTTAATATTCCAAATTATGAAAATATCGTTTAAGAATTCTCATACGTGAATTTCTATTTTTTTTTTTTATTTGCAACAATCCAGCAGAGAAATTTTTTTGCAAAACACACTCTTCACTGGCTCTGTTAAAGCAGTCAGAAAACATAAAACATTATAAAATTCACAAACCTTCAAGGCTTACTGGTTTGAACCCTGTCAACTGTTGTTTTATTTTCTACATTTCAACCCTCTATGTGGCTCAAACCTAGTAGCCTAGAACATGATGACAACTGCTGTGAAATATTGTAAAATTTTAAGTGATCACAGGTTTCTTCACATAATTTTGCATTTAACGCTCAAGAGCATGTGAGATAATTTTAGGAACAAGGATGAAGCATAATAAGCAGATGCCATGGACGGTGTAGGAAGTTGTGTGTGGTGGCACAAATGATAAAAATATGTCCGAAACAACACTAGGTGATATATAATTCTGCCTATACACCTGGGAGGAAGGGTGGGTGGGTAAAAGACGGACAAATATAAAGTACTACAAAAACTTTAATTTACTGCGACAGCACATACCCATGCTGGTAAATAAAAAATATTATACCTCGGCTTTAGCCAGGGTTCTTACACTTCTCCAACATAATATTTCAAGGACTATTAAAGGACTTTCAAGGACCATGACCATGAAAAAATTAAATGTCTAAACAATTTTCACAGTAATAAATTACAACAGGCCTACAGTACCAGTGACATTGTCATGAACATGAAAAACTTCACACAGAAACATATGAAAAATATGTCTTGGTTCAAATGAGAAATTTATTTCATGCATTTTCCCTCAATACACTTCGATTGATGTTAAGTTACAGTACAATATGCTTGAAACAGAACATTTACACGTATAAGAATGTCACACGATAGAACAAAAACCAGACCACTGATGTGACATACCAAGTTTGTGAAAAAAGACAAAAATTGACAGAATGCAAATATGAAGTTTTATATCTGTCGCAAGACAAATTGGAAGCCACATTTTATTCATTTTACAATGTAAACAAACAAGTTTTTCAAAAATTTATTAATTATTTCAAAGTTCAATAATGATAAAAAAATAATTAATTACCATAGACAAATTTTAAAAAATTTAAGGACTTTTCAAGGACTTAAATAATTTAAGGACTTTTTAAGGCCTTGAAGCCAAACACTTAGAATTCCAAGTTTTTCAAGGACCGTAAGAACACTGTTTAGCTGTAGCACAGAATCTTCGTCTTCTTTTATTTTTGGTTACTGGGTAATTTCTGTAAATAAAATTTGTACTCTCTTCTGTGTAAAGAACTACGGTATTCCATTATAAGCTAAACTGCAATGTGTATTACTTCGAAACTCTCTTTACTTTACAACATTTAAGGTGTTAGACAATCTTCAATTTTTTTTCAACAAAAACCCAAAAGTGCCAAACATATTTTAATGTATAATAAGTTTTTTTTTATCATAACGAAGAACGGAACAACTTGATTCCTTAAACAATATCATGTGGCCACATAATGCATTTCTTTCAATATCCTATGCTCCAGCACTAATAATAAGTTTTTCAATCTCAGTTGGAATGTTATTTGCTCTGTCTGTTTCCCTTAAGCACACATGAGCACAAAGGACTGCTTTAAGGGAAGAATGAGCAGTGCTTCTAAAAGTGAAACAAACACATACTTCTAATAACAAGAATGCCAAAAAATGTGTGAGAGCTGCAAAAAGAGCAGAATTACCAGAAAGATCACATCAAAGACATCTCAAATCTATAAAAATGAGAGGGCATCAGTGGCGGCTCGTGGGTACGAAAGTCTGTGATGTTGCGAAGCATTTGATAAAGGTACACTGATCCCTTCCTCCTCCTAAAGCAAGTGGTCTGGGGTCCTCTAGAAAAATTTGTATTTATAGGTGCAAAACGGTGCTATTTAAGAACTTTTATCAAATATATGGCTGGTATAAATTTGAATATTTTTATGACAAAACTTTACTGAGTGAAGAATTTAACAGACATACCTTTATCAAACCCGTAGACTTAACCACTCAAAATCAATGTTATTTTAAGACCAAGAGAATCATAACTTGCGTTACAAATCCAAAATAATATAAATCATTTCCATTAAGGAAATAAGTATCATATAGGGAGGGTACCCAAAGGCAGCATATCGTACCCCGAGTGCAGGCTTCTCGTTGAGCACCCTTTAGTATCTGTTTGCCCTCAAGGATGACATGGCATAAGGCCCTAAGATGGAGAAGCAACGGAATGAAAAATACGGGAAAATGGGAGATCCCGAGAAAACCCACTTGCCAACAAGTATGTCCGCCACGTTTCCCAAAATGAGAAAAGTTAGGACAGGCCCGCCGGGGATCAAACCCAGGATGCCCTGGTGGGAGCCGAGTGGTCCAACCACTCAGACACTGTGATGCCCGTCCAAAGTTATAAGGTTGTAAAACTATAAGAGCTTATTTATCACCAGTTAGTGTTTGTCTCACACCAAATGCTCAGTACCTAAATTTTATACAAAACGAGAAATTCCATTTAATAACGCCAAAATTAAGTTCAATAAGACTGTTTCAAAAACTTGTTCAGAATTTCTAGCCCTACAAAGCCACCATAGGTATGCAGGCCTCAACGTTGGGCTGAAAGTGAATATTTATTTGTTAGCGTCACTTAAACACATCCTAGACCTAATTGTAATAATGCTGTGGAAACGACATATTAACACCTGTTTTACACACAAATGTTTGTGTCACACTTTGGCAATATTTCACATGCAGACTAAAACATCACCAACATTGTTTAAAACCTCCCATAAAAATATAATTAAAATTAGCATTTCTCTCAATTAATGCCCGTAAGTCAGATGGATACAACTTTCTTTCAGTGCAGCTAATTTACACTGATCATCGCACTTCCACCGATAGAAAGCAGTTTCTCTAATAATGGCAATTTAAACATTTAGACAATATTGTTTACAGGATTCATGTTATAGTATTTAAAAAAAATACAGAAAGATAAATCACGACATGCAGTACTAATATGTACAAGTCTGGTGAACATGACCAGTTTACTGGCCAGAGACAGTGCATTGCTTCCCGTTGTTTGGCTGGGATTGTACAACTTCTGCCCCCTAAGACCTCTGGGACAAGTGCCCTGCCTTGACACGGAACGGTCACAACAGTCTCAGCGTTTCAACACCAAGGTTTGAACCACAATCTCATTCGAAAACCAACTATATCACTGATTTTTCACTTCCTAGTCTGCGCTACAGGCTCGAAGCGAGAAAGGTGTCAACTTTGACGTTAGCTGCGTATTCTGGAGGCGCACGTCCCTCAATGCAACACTGACATAACAAACAAAATTTCTGTTCCGAAAGTCATGAAAAACTGGGAAGAAAAAAAAAAGTACCACACAGAAAATTGTTAATATAAACAAATAATAATTTTGATAAAATTTAGGTCAAGCGTTGCATCAAATGTGTCCATTACAAGACACCACTGGAAGAAATAGGTATACAGAGCCCTTGAGAACATAATGTGCTGCTTCCAAAACTTTCACAGGACAAAATGCTGCCACACAGTGGATTAAAAAAGGTATTTTTGAGAAGGGTTCGTCTATTAGTTTTCATATGTCAATGACTTTTCTATCCTTTATTATTTCCTAATTCAACATTGGACACTTGAAGACAGACAAAAAACTATTCAAGTAGTGAGAGTGAAAACTTAAATAACCCAACTGGTGATGCACTGCCTAAATTAGGTACTTGTGATTTGTATTCTACGCAGATAAGCTACAAAATAACAACGGAAACTGTGTAGGTCTTCACATATGGATCAAAGGGCCATAACGGTGGCGTGGTCCGATCACACACCTCCCACCACTGCAGTATGGGTTTATTTTTTGGTGAAGTCGCTCTTACATGGTAAACATGGTGGATGTTGCCGCTGGGTGGCTGGTTTTCTCTGGGAACTTGAGGTTTCCGCATCTTTGCATTCCAGTGTTGCTCCATACTTGTCTTGTGTAAGTCTCATAACTCCACAGAATCTACGCACTCTCCAAGTCTAACCCCACCAGTGTACAAATTAAAATCTATTGTTTGAAATAACATTCAACCCATGGATCTGACTTGGCTAATAAGCTATTTCAGCAAATTAGTACATACATTATTATTTATGCCACACAGAAAATTTTTAGGAATTGTTTTCAAATAATTTTAGCTTTCAATCAGTCAGTTGTCCCTAGATCTCAAAACAATTTCTTCCTGCATTTACAACAAAATTACATTTTCACTCTGGTTAATGGTGGTTATCAAGCAAACAATACTGTGCACACACACACACACACCGAGCATGGCGGAGCATTGATTCGCTGAGCGCGGTGGAGCAGTGGTAAAACACTAGCATCACCTTTGGGAGGAACCAGGTTTGATTCCTGGCTCCGGCCATCCTCATCTCAGTTTTCGAAAATCACACCAAGGCGAATGCTGGCATGGTTTCTTTAAATAGGCCCTGGCCACCTCGTACCCCCTTTTCCCCTGCCAAGCCTTTGTGCTGTTCCGAGGGCGTATAAAACGTCCAAATACAATTAATAAGTAAACTAATATGTATAAGTAAATAAATATGTATGTGATAGTGCTTTTGGGCAAGTATGAAAACTGATACATAAGTAAGTTTTCTACTTTCTTCACAATGTCAACTAATCACTTGCAGTATTACAGTTTTGCTTTTGTTTTAGTATTATGTAATAAATTGTATAAAATGTAGTTATAAATGCAGCAATTTAAGGCCATGATCTCTTATTTAAGATATTTTTGCTATTATTACTTTCCAAAGCTTAAATGCAAAAAGAATTTGTAAAACTATCAAATAAATGTACAGTACATTATAGAACCAGGTTTTTACTATTAAGTGCAATTTTTCCAAAATAAAAAATTATATTATTTTTTTGTTACATGATTTAATTAATGTTCACAAAAACAATATAAATAGGGGACTGTGGCCTTACAAGCATTATCATCAATAGATTTCAGAAATAAAATATATAATCTATATCATAGAGGTGTACCATTAAAAAATCATGAACTTACGTGAAGAACGATGCACGACTGTATGAAGTCATCAAATAGAATGGTTCCTTTTCCAAGTCGATCAAATTTTCTGACCAACAAACCAACAAGGTGATCTGACAATCGATATCCAAAGGACGTTAGTGCCATTTTCAGTTCAGACTGGTCAATATTACCAGAGTTGTCACGATCAAATGATCGAAAACAATTCTGCCAATCTGTGACATATTTCCACAATGCTCCAAAATCTTCGAAACTAACTGAACCCCGGTTTTGTTTGTCAAACATTCCTGGGGAAAAAAGGGGAATCATTAACAGATGAAATGTATCTCATTTCAGTTAAAACTATCCTTAAAATTTATTTGAACATTCACATTTCATGGCTTTTGAAGTGAGCAAAATAGATTTGTATTACTGTACACTATTTATTCGACAACTAATTCAAACAACCTAAAATTCTCTCAAGTGACTTTAATACACTATCTAAGCTGGAAAATTCCCAAGGCACATGTTTATTTAAAATTGTAAGGTCTATGTGTAATTTCCGAGCAACATTCCAAAACTTGAAAAGTTTATAATACTTTATTAAGAGAGCAAACAGACCTGAATGTCTTGTTCACAAAGGTCAATTTAACCAACCCACTAAGTGTTCCAAAATTATTATAAACACTACAAATATTCTTACTGACATGTACATCCCTATAAACATCATTCAGAAGCGTTTACACTAAACTTGAAAATTAAATGTTCAAAATACGCAGTGATTAAGGACCAGGGCCCGAGTTTCTTAATGTTTTACAATAATTATTTTTAAAACATAAATGGGAGCCGATATCATAAAATTGCTCCGTAACTTTGTTACGCCTGGCTTCAATCATGTACTCTGATTTTGTCAAGACAGAAAACAACAAAATAATTGTTAATTAGTTAATTAATGAAATTTCCTTTTAATTGATAAATTAGGTAAAATCTTGCCTCAAAAAATTACATTACATAGTAAAACCATTTTGCAACAAAGTTACAAAGCAATTTTACGATATCGGCTCTCGTATGGGTCTAAAAAATAATTCTCTCGAAAGCAAAAAAACTCGGGGCCCATGCCCCTAAGCCTCATAAAAATTATGTTTATTTTGTTTATCTGCTCAAACAAAACAAAAAAGTTGACAGTAACTAACCAGAAATTTGTTATATTTTTACATAAGGTGCTGCTTTGTGATTTATGTACTTTAAATTCAATATTACAATAAAAAATACATTTAAAAAGTTTTCTGTTTTCTAACAGTTATAGTACACATTACAAATGTTCTTAACGTTTTTGCAAATTTTACATATAAAATCGAATTGAGGTGTACCAATTATTTAAATGATGAATTTTGGATTTTTGGCTATCGGATTGCAGGTGGTTTGCATTGTAGGCTATTTAAAAATTCCCTTACACAATTTTAACTGTAGGTACACAATTCTCGACAACAAGGAAGGGTTCGACAATCATCCAGTCGTCCAGTATACAGACATCTCAGTTTAAGAAATTATTATTCTTTTCAGAATTTTTCAAAAAGAAATTTCCTTAATCAGATCCTAGGTGGTTTAACTTAGTTAGGCCTATCCTTTTGACAAATTCAAGGTAAAACTTAAATCAAGTAAACACAACTCCTACAGGCCAGCCAACACAATATATGGATGAATGGGTGTGAGGGAGAAAAGTAAGGAAAGAAGACGAAAAAATTACCTCGATTTGCCAGAAAATTAAATTGAATCACTAAGTTGGGAGATATGTAAGCTAATCACAAACTGTACAAGCCACTTAATTAAATGAAAATTACTCTATTAATGTAAAACAGTACTTACCTATCATCAAACGTACAGTTTCTGGGTTGAAAGGTGTCCATGTGCCATTAGACAATGCTAGCTGCAGCTCGTCAGCTGATATGTACCCACTGCGATCCCTATCAACACTGCAGAAAAAATTCATATTTGTGTATTATAATAGACAGAATACAACAATTTAATAGCAATTTTACCCTTCAGACAAGTAAAATTAAATTATTGTACCTTTCTAGATTATCATATTATTCTATACATGTACAAAAATTAATGTCTGTAATTGTTTATAATGATGTGTTCTTATATACCATTCATTAGATTGTAATGAAACGTTGCTTAAATGTGTTACTACAAAGGTTTCTGAAAAAAAAAAATATATACATGTATATATATATATCGTACCCCCAATACAATACCAACACAACTAAAAAATTAACATTTTTGAGTTACGTATGTAGTAAAATAGAGGATATTATTCTCTACCTAACACAATACTAACATAACCATGAAAATAATTCCAAAAATTAAATAAAAAGTTTTGTTTTAGCACCTCTGCCAAGTAACAGTAATGATTAATGCCAAGACTAACATTTCTACTATTTATGCAGCACGAGGATAAAGAGCAGAAGTTACTTTTCAGTGTAACATCAACATGTTTTGTGTTATGTTTAAATTACACTGTAATCATCCAAAAATCAGAAAGTATATATGTGCGAGAACTGCATTTATCTCAAAATGACATATTTTGAGTTATGTTGGTATTGTATTGGGAGTGCGATATGTATGTGTGTGTGTGTATACATATAGGATGATTCCTAGGTCAGTTTAAAGCTTTCCATAGTGACGTAGACTACCTTGAGACACTTCTTTGATATAGGACACTTGGAGTCGGGAAAGCCCCAAAAATGGTTTACAAAATTGAATTTGAGGTCACCCGCACACCGCAGCCACGTGACGTTATCCACGTTAATCAGTCTCCTGCTCTCACAAGAGAAGCGTAGCTCAAAACTAGCGTGTGCAAGTCGAGAACCAGCGGTCCCTGGTTCGAGTCACGCATTCATCTGTCTCCTCTGTTTTTTTGTCAGTGTTTTATTCGTTGCAAGGGGCAAGGTTAGGGAGTTTGAAACCTTTGACACATTCGTTGTGCACATCCGAGGTGACGTGCTAAGGACTTGGCGAGAGTGGAGACAGTCAATCTGCGGCGCTAAGCTTCTGACTACAATCGCAAACATAAACGAATTGAAACAGTGCTGCTACTTTGGAGTGTTCGACCCAGCTCGCACAGTCACTGGGTTTTGCACATTTCAAGTAACCTAGTGGCAACATAAAGACATTAAAGAAAACAGTATTCACAGATTGTTTGTCCAAAATGAATCAGTACACGAATGTCGAGTTTGCTGACACGCATCTCTGTTACGGAGCGGCAAAATTGGCAATGGGAATGAAGCGAGGCATATGTACGCCAAGCGGTTTCCTCTTCGTAGGCTACCATGCTATGTGACCTTTGCTAACGTTGATCGATGACTGCGAGAAACAGGGACATTCAACGTAAGTAAACAGTTATGTGAACCGCTTATTATGAGTTGTTATTTTGCTACTGTACACCTTGCCAATGGCAAACCAGTGATAGAGAGTAAAAACAATGCCTTTGTAAATTTGATTGATTGGCCTTGACTTGTATTATCAATGTCTGAACATAACCATGTTTGAAATGCTTGATCATTACACCAACTTTAAACAGGGAATTCATCACTTCACATGTTTGTTATTGTTTACTTATTGCCTTGTTTCGGAACTTGTCGTAATGATGACGTTGTTAGTAGGAATGATGTTTATGCTAAGATTACAGGCTAACGGCGATGGCCTATGTGGGAGTCCCCATGCAGACGTAGCCATAGAAGAAGTGGCGTTGGCTACAGTAGTTCAAAATCCTACAAGTACTCGTTGCGTCGCAGGTCAACTGGGCGCTTCGCAAGCCACAATATGGAGGTCTCCATCCGTACTGCAAAACCAAAGTCCAGATGTTAAACCAGGCGGACTATCCCCTCAGAACACAATTCAGTCAATCTTTTCTTGAGCGATGTCAACAACAGCCTGATTTTCCATCTGTAGTTTTGTTTACTGATGAAGCCATGTTTACAGTAACTCTAAAAACAACATTCATTGGTCTGATCAAAACCCCTGTTTAATTCACGAACACTGGCACCAAGACAGGTTTAAGGTCAATTGATGGGCTGGCATTTTAGGGGATCAAATGACTGGACCCTACATCTTACCCCAAAATTTAAATGCACATAACTATGGAGTATTTTTCAGAAAGGTAATTCCACTGCTCCTTGAAGATGTCCTGCTTGAAATGCGAGCTAACATGTGGCAACACGACTGCGACCCAGCTCACACTGCAATACGTACACAAAATTATCTAAATCAAGTATTTCCAAACAAGTGGACTGGCCGTTTTGGTACAATACCCTGGCCGGCTAGATCACCGGATTTAAATCCGTTGTACTATTATTTTTCGGGACAATTAAAAGAATTGGTCTATAGCACACTCATTATGGATGAGGAATACCTTGTCTCCAACATAGCTGCAGCAGTCTTGGTGATGCAAACCGACGACGGCATTTGTACAACCATACAGGAAGAAATGATGAAACGATGCCAAGCTTGCATTCAAGCAAATGGGGGCAACCTTTGAACCGCTGTTGTCATAAAATATATCACACATACTTAAAGCAGGTATCATTTATGCAAGACCTGTTCAGCTTAATACAACTATTTCTCGTGTAGAGGACATCCTGTAACAATCTACAATGGGCAAACAAAACTACTTTTCTGTACTGTAAAGGATTGATTAACTTGGATAACAACACGTGGCTGCAGTGCGCGTGTAACCTCAAATTCAATTTCGTAAACCAATTTTGGTGCATTTCTCAACTTTTCCGACCCCAAGTGTCCCATACCAAAGGAAGTGTCTCGACGGCATCCACGTCACTATGGAAAGTTTTAAGCTGACTTATGAATCATCCTATATACAGAGAAGAGGGGAGCAAAACAAGGTAGGGGCAGCAGGGTGCAGAATATGTCCGATCAAGGGAATGAGGTTCAGGGGAAATCAGAATACCTCAGGGGGAAATATAGTTGAGAAAAAAAAAATCAGTATCTGCATGTGCATGTAAGTGAGCTGCTGCACTCGCATACAAGCCATGCTGTCACATTTTGTCCTTTGGTAAGCCCTGAATGACATTCACCTGATTGCGAAGAAACTTTGGTCAGTTGTTGTACATGTGCCTGCAAAGGTTTCTGGTAAAAATCTTTTGGGGAGGGGGGAACTGAGGGTGGAAGCCGGGCAAAGCGGAACAGGGGACAGAGCAGGATACACAAAAATTATTTTATCACAAATTGGAAATTCACTAACAAAGTCATGTGTAAAAGCTAGTAGTTTACAGTACTTTCAACAATTAACCACCTTAATTTTGCTTAGTTCACTGTGTTTATATGTTCCAAGTTAGAGCAGTTTACAACATTGTTTGCATGTGCTATGGAGAAGTTGTTAGTTCAGTGCAATAAGCAAAATGTTTTGCTATACCTTCTGTGCATGCGCCGGTCAAGATATTTAGTCGGATAGGCCAGCGGTGGTTAATAACCTGCGTACCATACGCCCAGAGGGCATACTAGGATGTGGCAGGAAGTTTGCAAGTAGGTAGAAAGCTTATCTTATGTAAATGCCAGGAGGCTGTCTATATTTAGTGATAATTTTACTGTACCAGTTCCAATTTAACACTATTGTTGAAATTTGAAAGGCTCTTATCACCCTGATTGTGTAACCGAGGAATCAAAATTCACCTTATGTGATGCTGTATGCCGTAGAACATGCTGCAACTGACTTCCCATTTAAGTCGACACTAGCCTCACCAGCTACAGGTTGTTAGGAGTCAAATCTATGGCCATGTAGCCTACTCTACTTTGCGGCGAATACACTGTAGCTGATACACAATATTTTCAGTTGCACAGTTATAGCAGCTTGATAGGGTAAAAATGATTAGTAAATCTTGCATCAAAAAAAGTTATACCATAATGCATGTTCACATTGGCATTGGGTGGAAGTTCGAGGAAACAGTTTGTTGCAGAAGTTAACAGGATTGTTTAAAGACCAATTTGAGTGGTTTGCAAAACAGGTCTTAGGTGAATAGTAAGGAAGCCAGAATTTTGTGTTCAGAGTCAAGGATGGTTTTGAGTTTGTCTAAACCCTCTTGGTAGGAGATAACCAGCGGGATCTCAAAGTTGGCAGACATTTCTGAATGTTTGATGAAGTAGCATGCTGTATTTTCTTGTGAAATAGTGTTTCTGGATTACTTTTGTGGATGAAGGCTTTTGCCATATAACTCAAATAAGTTCACACTGCTTGTTTATATAATGGATGATAGCTGTTAAAATAAAGTTACTGGAGGTTATTGGTTCGTTTAGAGTGAACGTGTATTTCAATGTTGTCATCGAGGAGGAATAGTTTTACATAAAATGATATTCCATTTGACTTAGAATAGTTCCAGGTGAATTTCAGTAGGCTTTCAGAGTTGAGCTAAATGAGAAAATTTAAAGAGACTGTAACCGGCGGATTTTGATTGAGATCATGAAGATTACAGATGTAAATTGCATCCAGCAGTGTGGCTAAGTAGGTTGACAGCTCAAAACATTTTGCTCCAGTTAATTTATAAATCGTCCCAATTCATCTTGCACAACAGGATTCCGCGGTGGCTGAGGGGTCATACCTCCCGTCGCCCACCAAGGTGATCTGGGTTCGATTCCCGGCGGGGTCAGACCTAGGATTTTCGCAAGTGAGAATCATGCCAGACGATGCAGTTGGTCGGTGGGTTTTTTGGGAATCTCCCGTTTCCCCCACCCCTTCACTCCGGCAATGCTCCATACTGACTTAGTATCACCCTCACCAGTGCTAAAGACCTTGGTGTTAAGCGCTCGCCAAACACACTCACTCTTAACTCATCTTGCACAACATGCCACTCCCTTACCATCCTCACAAGCATAAGACCACCTACTCCCCTCTGTTCTCCGCCACACTTTCTGAATCTTTTCACTGTTGATTCCTCTCCCCTTAAATGCTCCCTTAGTTAGATTGTAGAGCAATCTTCCCCATCCACCTTTACCATTCATTACCTTGTACATCCTGACCAGTTTTTCTATCCTTCTCCTGTCCTTCGATGGTTTCCATCCTATTTCATGCATTATTACTGCAAGTCTAAAGTTCCTTTCCTCCTAGCCATTTAATCCCTGCCTTTTCCATGTGTTCATTACGCATCTAGCTGCCGTTCTCTAGTTCTTGTATCTGCACCTCCAAGTACGGATCCCACTGTGCGGTTGCACCTTCTCTACCATATACACAATCCCCCAACTTATTTAATCTACAGGATGTCGAAACACAGCAATGATTCAAAAACATATTCCTTTTCGA
This sequence comes from Medauroidea extradentata, assembly GCA_003012365.1. NCBI lineage: Eukaryota > Metazoa > Arthropoda > Insecta > Phasmatodea > Phasmatidae > Medauroidea > Medauroidea extradentata. The sequence goes on along the minus strand of PNEQ01002980.1, from coordinate 2,229 downwards.
AACTAAATTTTCAAACTCAATTGATGTTACTATGTTCAGAGAACTCTCTCAGGATGCAGATATAAAATTAGGCACATACAGCTAGAACTAACACACAACGCAGATAATAAAAATTAAAACGATTTTTATGCATTCCTATGAGAAACCGATATTAATGAAACTATGTCACCACTTATTTGACAAATTTATTGTAACATAAATTGTTTGTTGATCTATAAACACACTGCATTTCCTTTTATGACTTTCATGGTTGGGTCTTTGTCCTTAAAACTGAATACAAAAATAAATCTAAAAGGGTTTCAGCAATAATTTAGAAAATACAGAACAAAAATGATGGACTTTCCGCCGCACCCAAGTTTTTTTTTAAAGTTACTATTAATATCCATAGTTATGTACTAGCATTACATATAAACACCTAAGTAATACTGTTAAAAATATATTTATTACGAAGGAGGACACAGTTCATGCCATAACTATGTTTTAATACGACTGTTGGTTTCTTCCTTATACATGACTCACCGCTGAAATACATCCCAAAGAAATTCCCGCGAAGGCATGGGTGACGCAAAATTTGCCATCCCTATTTGTTGTCAAAAGTTGAAGTCGCAATATACGTACGAATTTATATTTCTCTTAAATCCTTCGATTAAATTACTTGCTAACTCATAAGTTATAGTAAGCAAGTCAGTACGCCGACTATATTTTGCTCCTTTCCACTCACTCACAAAACAAACACAAAAGAAACAAAACAACATTAAATTTTCACGTGGCGCAGGGTAGGCAATAGTTTCAAAAAGGACGTTGAATATTCAAGTAAAAACATTAAATTCCCTTGAAATATAAACTAAATAAAATGAAAAGATAAATAATAGTGACTGGAAAGAAAAATATAAAATAAAACTATGAAATGCCTGACTTTTACCTGGAGTAAGGCTTTGCAACCAGGACACGGCTCATGAGACATTCATAAGCAATAAATGAAATGAAAACACAGAAGAACAGATTGGACACTCGCCTGGAAACTTGACCCCCTTGTTGAATGGCCGCAGTTCACCAAGTTACCGATAATGTGTTATTTGGCGCTTCAATTAGGGCGGTCGGACTCAAACTGCGCCCACTTCCTTTACACTACGGTAAACAATTTATTAAAACGTATTTTTTTTTTTATCAATTTATGAAATACTTCCTTTGCTCAAAAATTTAAGAAACTGCTCCAGCAATCTATATTTACTTTATAAATTTAACAATGGAAAAAAATTAGGCGGAGTTTCAGTTCGACCGCCCGTTACAGCGCCAAAAACATGACATTTTCGGTAACTTGACTAACTACAGTAAAATAACAAGGGGTCAAGTAAAATACATTGGCTGATAGGCGAGTGTCCAGACCTGTTCTTCTACGACCGTGGTCCAGGATAAACCATCCAACACCACAAAAGTTATACTTTTCTTTTAAATTTATTTATATACACAACAATAGGTCCCAATGAGCTTGGCTCGCTGGAGGGACAGTTATTAAACAGTTTTTTGTGTCCACTTCAGACTTCATTACACCATTTAGACAATTTTACATATTTTTGGCCTTTATTTTAAGTGTTATACACTGTAAAGAGTACAGTATATTAAATTTTCTTTTAATTTAGTCTACAACATTTTGGAGGTAATACTTTAATATCTTTGTTCAGCTATTATTACTATTATTGTTTTAAATTGCAGTGAATTCTGTTTATTAAGGACTGATAATTACCGTTTATTTAGTTTATTAACTGCCCGTGAGAATATTTATTAACCAATTTTGTATCAGGTTAGTATGCAGACCATCAATTTGTTTTGTTTAATTTTATATTTTGTTTTAAATTTAACATAACTATAAATATTGTTTTATGTTATTCAGAGTTTATTATGGATGTCAAGAAGTTAAGTAATGTATAGTTTTTCTTTTGTATGTAAGTTATTTTCTCGTTTGCGATTTTGCTTTGTCTATGGGCGCTACGAGGAAGAAGGGAGATTGGTGGCAACCAACTTCAAACAAGAGGTTTGTTCGCGTGGTCTGCCAGTTTTACCAGCCGAGGGCAAGTGCCATTTTTCGCTGGCAGCGAAATGGCAGGACGGGCAGTTGCAAGTTGCTATGACCACCCGAACGATATCTGGCAGTAAACAAGCATGTTGTTGTTTTGAAAAACACCCGCGAAGGTTTGTTTTGAAAGTTTAGCATTGAAATCTCAATTTGGC
>PNEQ01002979.1:25215-36214 GCA_003012365.1 Medauroidea extradentata | reverse complement strand
TGACTTATTAAATTACAACAAAAAAACATCTCAATATAATAGTGAGCTTCCCTCACAATATTCTGTTTTAGCTAATAGGTTATTCATTTGAAATACTTCCTTAGAAAAATTTACATAAATTAAAATTTGATATTTTTATAAATTACCCGACTGCCACGCTTAAAGAAACAAAGATTACAATATTTTTACACATGTTTGTATATCTTGTTTCCTGGTGATCTATTAGGTACAGTTCACCCCATTTGTAGAGATTATTACTTTATTTAAATGTTATGTTGAAGAGAAAAAAACTGATGTGATATTTCAGGTACACAAAACACTCTAAGCACAAACGCACAAAATTGGGAGGACAAACACCAGGCTCTTTGGAGTGCAAAGCCGGGCAGCAGCTCTTTACCATGGGCCACCACTAGGTCCATCCTAGTTGCCCCCAAATCTCAAGCCTACACCTCAATATGTGGCTGAAAGTTGGTCTTAACACTTTGGCAGCTGTATGTTGTACACTGACATGCCTTCTGCGGTCTCAAATCTCCGAAAACAACAAAATTAAGTTATACTATTGTCAATTACAATTTTTAAAAAAATTAACCCAGGAGCATACTCCTACTTAAAGCAAAAAAGGATGGTCTGGTGAGGCCAGTTACTTTACATGTTCCATAAAATGCTCGCATTATGTGTATCTGCATTACAAGAGTTCCAACTGTTCCCATGTGAAGAACAATTTTTATGACCGATCATACCCACAAAACAAACACTTATCGTACAAGCAAATGCTGTAGATTTATATCAGTTTTGAGTGGCGGGAAATAGGCAGCTAGGCTAACAAAGTAATATAACAGACAGAAGTAAAAGTACTTACAGTTGATACTTGTAAATAGGTACACACACATGAAGGGACTACACACATTTTTGCGCGGAAGTGACGTTTCGCCGGTATTAAACTGGCTTCCTCGGGCGGCGAGACATGGCACACTTCAATCCAGCAGCAGTGTGTGCTCTGTTACCTGTAAGCATAGCGGCCGGAAAGTGAACTAAGCACGGCAGGAATTTAAAACATGGGGCAGTAATGTAGGTCTGGTTGTGAAAGCTTGCAGTGAATAGGGGGAGGAAAAGTGAGTTATCTTATATTGAGGCCTGGAGGTTGTCTTGATTTTGTGATATATTGGTGGGCCAGTTCCCAGCGTCTGTGCTCTGAACTATGGCAAGGATATGGCAAGTATTTCACAATTCTGGTGCTGTAGCAGGAATCAGTCTTTGCTGTGGGAAACTGCATGAGCTGCAACTGGCTTTTCTTGTGGGCAGATGTTGCGTCCAGCTAGGGCTTGCTATGTGTCAGCTCTGTGGCCATTCATTCTCTGTCTTAGAGTGTTGGTGATTAGGCCTATGTACTCTGCATCACAGTGTTAACATTGGAGCTGATATGTCAGGTTTGTTGTAGCACAGTTGTAGCTACCTTGGATGGGATATGTGTGGTTTGTCAGTCTGCTGTAGAAGTGAGTCGATGGCTGATGAATGATGCAGGAACCACAGCTGTTTTGCTGGAGGTTGTAGTTAGTGGGAGTTTCGGACGGACTTGTTTGTTGCGGAGGTTGGGTCGTCGTTTGAAAACCAATCTGGGGGGGGGGGCTTGAAAACAAGTCTTGTGTCTGTGGTGAAGCAGCCAGGATTTTGTGTCCAGAGTTTAGTATGGTCTTGAGTTTATTTAAACCTTCATGGTAAGGAAAAACCAGGGGGATGTCAGAATTGGTGATTTTGGTTTGCGTGTCTGTTTTAGTGACGGCGCATTGGTTCTGTTTGTGAACAATTGGTTTGGGGTAACTTCTGTTTATGAAAGCTCTAGATATCTTGTCACACTGTTTGTTTAGGTCATTCTCAGTGGAGCATATGCGTTTTGCTTTGTGGCAAGGCTGTAAGGTAGTGACTTTTTCGTATTATAAGGGTGGTAGCTCTCGAAGTGCAGATACTATAGGTTGTTGGTAGGTTTGGTGTGGACAGAGATGTTGATGGTACATTGTGGAGTGTTAATTAGACATACGGGAATATGGCATGTGTTTTTGAGTATGACCATGTAAACTTGAGTGAACTGGTTGAGTTGAGGCTATTCAGGAAGTCAGTAAGGCAATTTTCTGTGGTTGTCCAGATCATGAAAATATCATCCATGAATCTCCTCCGTTGTTTATTGTTTTGCTTTTCTATGACCGAACTAATGACGGTGGTTAGAAGTCTAATATTTATGCATGTGGTTAGTTGTGACTTTAACGTGAATGTGTTTCAATGGAATAATTGGAGCAGATAATATTGAAATTTTAAAAGTTGTTCATCAAGGTGATAGTGTAAGATTGTTAACAATTTAGACATTCGCGTTCAGGCCTACGCTATCAACCGTAATTTCAAATCTTCGGCAGATTGGAAACACTGCCATTGTTGTTGTAAATAGAAAAAGTATTAATGTATGTAAAAATTAAGACTTGGGCAATGCAATTAGATTCGTTCTTAGAGATTAGGGGCATTAGATAGTAATGCATCAGAACCTATTTTTTAAAGAAAAGGCTTGGTATGAAGCACTTATAATGTAAGTTGAGTAGAAAATTATCAAACATCCAGTGGTTGGCTTTTCAAATTTAAAGCCATTGTAACACACTATAAAGTATTCCGGATGTTCTAGAAACATGGCCACCTAATATGAAGTTCTATGTGCTAGATATTGTGATAGACATTTTCAGTTATTCATAATCTTGAAAATAAATTGCAATGTCAATATTTTTTGCTTCCATAGTTTCCAGGATATGCTGAGAGTTATCCACTGAAATTTTGTCGTTCATGTGAAATTCTATATTGAGTAAAAATCAGTAGTAAAAAACCTCTATATAACAAACCCCCTTACACCAAACATGTAATTTTTTTGTTTCCTAGAGTTTTGTTAAATAGAGGTTTTACTGTGTAACTTCCAGTAGTACATATTGGTGTAGGTCCACTGTGCTTGGAAAAGTATGTGTCAATGTATTTAACATAAAGACTGACTCGATGCAGATGATACTTCAGTACTGACACTGACAATAACTATCTCGGTGCCAGAATCTAATACACCTGAATTGGCAATTCCAAGTTTTGAGGAATGACAAGAGTTTTTTCATGTTTGATGTCGATTCCAGTGTGAAATATGTTTTTTGCATAAGAAACACTTCACATAGAGTTTGTTTTCAGTGTCAGTTACGAAGAAACTCGACATTTTGGATGCCATCCCAGGATAGAATTGTTAACACCAATTCTGTATTAAGTTTGATACTGTCCACGAACAGTAACAAAATTACATGCTGAGTTTCACATCAAAAGCAATTACATTTGCAGTTTTGGGATGTAGGTTATGTTGAGCGTTTCTGCCATTCTTTGGCTGATAAAACTTCACAATATGTAAAACAATGGTATCCACGGGTGTTTTTAAATGTAATCTGCTGGGTAGGGTAAGTTTACTCACGCCAATGAGCAGCACGACTGAAAATCATGACCTGTTAGGCTGTATATAATCACAAATATAATTACAGCAATTTCACAGTACTTTTCACTTTTTTTTGTCTACATCTTGTAATTGAACATTGGCAGTGTGTGTGCAACATTATTATTATTAATGTATTTTACATTCTACCACTACTTGATAGCGAAATTTGCCAATATTTACCACTGCATTATGCTCCTTATTCAGTGCAATGTTACACTGACTCTGTCACATTAATTTTTTCAGCTTTCTTTTACCACTGCATTTAGTTTACTCACATATTCCATGTTTCTTTAATTTAATTGCATACATTATTTGTGTTCTTCACTATTTCTACTCAACAATGTGAATGTATAATAGGCAGTGGAATTTTATTACATTTACTTTGTATTTTGACTTTATATGGCAGCCAGATGGAGTTACTATGCATATTCGAGAACTTCAGACCCACCAACGCAAATAGTAAACTGATAATGCTTGTTGAATCAGCCTTCAGTACCGATTTACAGGTACTGATGTGGGTTCATAGTTATTTTTCCTGCGACAACACATTTTAGTATGTTTTCAGATATAGCACAAACGTTTAATTATTTAAAAAGTCACATTTTTTAACAGCTTTATAATTTTTTTTTCTGTGATTTTTTCACGGTTTCTGAGAGTATATTGGTAAAATCCAGGGTTCGTAAAATCGGAGGTCTAGTGTATATTTTTTGTTACTTTTGTGTATCTGGTTTTTTATTGGTTGTGTACTGTAGTAAGTTAAAAAATAATTTATACCAAAGATGATTTCAATTAAATTTTTTTGTCAAATTGTACTTTACATTTACATGTTTGTAACTCAGCTGTGATACATAATGGCTTTTCATTCTCTCTGCTCGTGCCCTTCATTTATCTTGACTTTGTATGGTTTTTACAACAGATGGCAATTGTACACAAACAATGTTCAGTAGTATCAGTTGTGAAGCCAATACTGGCAGATACTGATAAATCAACGATTACGCAGACAGATACAGATACATTGAAAATTACATAGGCGAATCCCTAAAAACATTCAGTAGACAGATAACGAAGGAAGAAAGGACATCTAAACTTGTTTGGTAACAGAACACAGAAGAAACATCGCAGCGAAGTTGGTGATCACGTGAAAAGCCACAGGAGAATGACTGTGTTTGCATGGAACACTTGCGCTTATGGCACAATAAATTCAAGATGGCGGCAAGGAGAGAATTGCCACCGCTAGCACTATTGATTGTCTTAGACTCTTATCAATCTCTGTTTTTACATTGTAAACATTTGATCTTTGTACGTACATTTGTTTGTATTTGTTTTTAACACAATTATCAGTAACTTTAACCAAAAATTTGCTAAACATGATTGAAAATGTTTTATTATGAACTGATGAGTTTAAAAATAATTTCCATTTTAGTGCAGCATGTTTAGATGAGTACCCAACGGTAATGTAATTTCAAGATTGCACTTGTAATTACGTAATATTTAAATTAAAAAAGTTTTTAAAAATGATAGTAATGTTCCTAATTTTCTGATAACGTTTTTTTATTTTCAGTAATTTATGTTGGCGTAATAAATAATAACTTGTAGAGAGTTTTCTTGTGTTTTGACTTGTCATTCAGCTCAGCACATAAAGTACAACTTCAAATTTTAAGGTTAGGTAGAAAATAGAGGCAAGTCCACATGCATTATTTTTTTCTTCTGCTCTCTTGAAAAATGATCCATAGAGTTTCTACTGTATTAATAATTGAAGCTGAATATGAGGCTTTGGTCGCCAATAACCTTAATTGAAATATGTAGTCCAAACTCGTGATCTATATTTTAAAGAAAGTATAGTTGAAGTTAATAGCGCAGTGACCACAAATGACTACATAAGTATGTACCTGATTGCATGTAAAGAGGCAATATTTTATTTTACGGTAAACATGCTGACTTGAAATGTTTGGGGGTGAGTTTACAAGCCAGAATAACATCATGTCAAAGATATTACAGCGGCTGATATATTTACTGTAAAAGGTAAGAAATGCAGACCTGCCAACTTTTACGGATTGTCCGTAATTTGTACGGAAATCTCGAGATATTACGGTTTTACGGACTTATGTAAAAATGTTACGGATTTTCTGTGTGCCGGCGAAATTGCACAATTTCCAATGCCGTGCTACCTTGAGTACCTTGAATATCGTATTTATGGTACGTGTGTCATACTTTATACTGAGTTATCGTGTTTTAAATAATGAAGTAATCAGATGATACCATACTTTCGGGAATAATTGTACTATACCTGTAGCCAATGTACCATATTATTTCTCTCTCGATTATAACTCAAACTGCAGAGTCGAGTCTGTTAGGTCAAATCTTGTCTTTTCGACAGTTTGTTGTTTTCAAAATGGCGTTGGTTGTGGCTCGTCTGTTACATGCATTGTGGCACGCAATTTTTGGATTCTGTGAAGCTAATTTGTCTTTCATATTGACTATTTGCACGTACTAATTAAAAAATGTGGCTGGGGAAAATGTGAAGAGAACGAAATCATAGGAAATTTTATCTTGTCGCGTATGTGTAACCTGGTGACATTCTGTATGAAAACAATTATTTTAGGCCGTTTACAAACTTTTAATTATTTTGACTGTAGATTTGAGGTCAGGTGCTTCCTGTATCAACAGTTGTGTATTTAGTGTTGGCAAAACGTAGGAATATAAATAAAATTTAAGACGTGAAAATATAACCTCATAGGCACTGCTGTGCAGTGCTGTGTTTACCCAGTGTGTTGTGTTCACAGAATTGTCAGTAACACGTAACTGTGCGGTACTGTAAATTGTTTAACAACCATGTAATATTAAAATGGCCTCCTGTGTGGGAAAAATAAAATTAAAAACTAATCTAGAACACCTAACCAAGTACATAGGTTTGTGTAAGTGTTTCAATAAATATTTCGAGTTGTATTTGTATTTTATTCTGATACAACACAGTACTATAACATTCAGTAGTTTATTTCCCCTATTAGTTTTCTGGGTTTTATGATGTAAGCAATGGTGGCAAATCTTTTTATAGTATATTTAAAATATTTGTGTTCAGTTTTAATGTGGGCTAAGTAGCTTTGTAGACCAATATTATTAATACAATTATGATTTAATATAATCATACACAGCACTTAAAATGCCGCGTTTTATTTACGTCAAATTTTTAATATTTTTGAAATCTTACTGATAGGAATCTTTGGAAGTTGGCAGGTCTATAAATGAGGAGGTTGTCCAGTTGTGGGTGATATAGTTACAGCAGACATGACAAAAAGTGCTTCACATGGTCATGAAACTGGCCACAAGCGTGCTTCACACAATGTTGTCATATGTGTTTCTCCTTATAAATATCACAATATTTTTGTGGGAAAATGTTTTGTTATTGTTTGATGGTTGTTTGAAGAGATATCGTTAACAGAATTCTCACTGTTACCTTGCTTACTATTGCAGGGTTATACTTTCATAATTTTTATGCAGCACTTATTGGGGGTATTTTGTGTGCTTGTTTATAGCATGGACTGTTTGACACAGCAAAGAGTTTTGAGGCATACACAGTCGAGCCCTGCAACTCGGCAACAACTACAATATCGAAACAATGACAGTATGCCAAATCTGTCAAAAGTTAAAATAAAAAATTAAATCACACTATGCAAAATATTGAAGGTAGGAATAGTTAATTAAATTGTGTTAGGATGTAGCAATTAAATAAGTGATTCAGAGAGTATCATAAGGGAAGGAAACTAGTCGCGCATGGATGTCGGTTGACATAAATACGTTGAAGCAACTAGACGGCGAGGAAGAATGGAGACAGCAGCTGCAGGCAAGGTTGTGCTCGTGCCGCGCAGTTGCCTCAACGGCATTGTGCCAGCCTGGGAGATCTTTTCTTGCATTGACTCTGCAGCATATAGGCAAATGAACAACCCAGGCTGGTCTTTGCGCTGTCATGAGCAGGCCTGGTAATATTTATGGGAATAAAATTAGTTCTCCTGTATTGTTCACAGAAACATACAATGCTATGTCTATGCATATACGCCAAAATACTATACTTACTGCTCCCTTTGAACATTTTCGAAAACGAGATGGCATCAATGTCAACATAAATAATATGCCCATTAAATGTAATAGTAATTTCATTTTTAAAACTTGACTGTTTTACATCACCAACAAGTACACACGAATTTGGAGAAAATATGCTTCTTATTTTATTTTAATGTGTCTGAATACCTTAGCTCAGCAATTACAACAATGCAACTACGATAGATTTTTCAGGAACCATGGCTTGTCATAGCGAGGCTTGGCTGTATAATGTTGCTCTAGCGTTCCTAGCAGACTTCTTTGAGGTAATGGATTATCTGTAGAGATTTGTAGTCTACTTATTAATTTTCTCTAAGGGTATGTATTTTAATGTGTGTACACAAAAATAATTCAGGAATCTCATTGTTGGTAATCAGTAGTTTCCAAAATGTGTTGCACAGCGTTATTTTTCCATAGGCCAACAAACAGTTGCTGCAAACATGCAGAGCCGTCCTATGGGTCCTCCAGTATCTGTGTCGGCTCAAGGCAGGCCGGCTAATTACAAGTACACGCCTAACATGCGCAACCCACCACAGCAGACCATACCAGTGGCCCAGCAGCCACCTGTACAGCAGGTTCGTCAACAGCAACTACAGTAAAACCCTCTTAAGAAGTTTCCCATTTAAGAAGTTTCCTGCTTAAAAAGCATAATAATTTTTCACTAGTATATATGTACATATGTAATTTGACCCTTCCAAGAAATTTTTTTCTGGTTAATAAGCATTATTTTTGCTTGTCCCAACACAAACGTCTTAACAGAGTTTTACTGTAATTATATTTACTAGTATAGTGGTTTCATGTGTAACTTTATCTGTATTTAAAACACAATTTTTGCCTTTATATGCTGGTGGATGTGTGTTCAGAAGATGTACAGTAACAACCACTTTTTATGCAATATTACTAACTATTGATATTAAAGACCTTTGAGGGGAATTTGTTCAAAAGCTAGCAGTTATCAACAAAAATATCACCAGGATGTACTTCGTGCTGGTGTAGAATCTCTCTTGACTTACCTGTCCTAGAGCTGTCAAATGCAGACATGGAACAATTGATTCTGTAGGTCACTATTTTGTTTTTAAATTTGTATATGTGGTCTTTGAGTTACAAAATAACATCTAACTGCCTGCCAAGTTTTATGGTTTTTCGAAAATAGATTTTTAATTACTGTAAAATTGTGATGCTTACATGTTTTGTTATGAGGCTACCAGAGATTTTATTTGCAGACCCCCATCACATTAACTGGGAAAAATGGCTTCTCACTGCTATATGACATTGGCCGAATAATTTGTAAGTAGTGCTGAAGTCTTCATAAATCTGTCGCTCTTTGTCTCAGTGTGTGAATGCCAGGGAACATTGTGGCCACGGTGGCCGAATGGTCATACCAGTTACCTCCCACCATGACAATCTGAGTTCGATTCTAGGCGGGGTTGATCCTTGGAATTTTGCATGTTGGATTCGAGCTGGGCGTTGCTGCTGGCCGGAGGGTTTTCTCGCGGATCTCCCATTTTCCCGCCCTTTAATTCCGGTACTGCTCCATGCTCATCTCATATCACCCCTCACCAGTGCTGAGGACCTCAATGTTAAAACGCTGAACAAAATCTCCCTCACTCTCGCCCAGTGATCATCTGTTGTCTGTGCACAGATCAGCAGTCTGCACAATATGTTTTATGTAACAATATTCATGCAATTTTTTTATATGTGTGTAAAAATAATACAGAACTGTACCAATTTTGTAACGAAAATATTTTAAGAACCTAATAAAAATTACGCAATACCTTCAAAAAAATTAAGTAGCTTAGATAAAATGTATATACTTATTTCTTCGCAAATAGTCTCACACCAACAATCAAGAAACAAAAAAGAATTGTTAAAATTAGTTTAAAACTGTGGCCACAGAAGTGACGGGAGTTTAGTGCTTGTGGCCGAGCGAGGGACACTGTGTTGGGTAACAAGTGCGCACCTAGATCCTTAATGAACATTGAGCATCAGGAGCTGGCAGGTGAATGATAATCTAGGTACCTGGTCTACACACTGAAACAATGGATAGCACAAAAACTAATATAGAGATAATGTTTCACTGCTCCGTCAGATTGCGCCACAGTGCAGTTTGCCCTACCAATTAAATTTTGTTGCCGATTGAATACAGTGTTACTGACTGAGTACAGTGGTGTCTAACTTGTTTTTCTGTCCTGCTCTGTGATATAACCAGAATATATGATCAAAAATACTTCTTAATACAGTTAGCTCACCTTATCCGCAGTATTTTGATCCAAGAAATCAGTGTATAAAGAAAACTTTGTATAATAGATTTCTTAATAACCTGTGTAAATCGTTTGTAATTTTAAAGAAATTTGAACCCCTAACCTGAAATGCTGCTATATTTGTACGGGTACAGATCTTCAATACTTATCGTAAAGTGTCCCACAACATTAAAAAAAGTTATCGTAAAAATACGCAACAAGTGCAGTACACAGATGTTTGATACAGCAGCAGCCACACTGCGAGGGCACGGTGACTTGGCAACAGCGCGTGGCCAGCCAGGTGGTCTGTCACTGCTGATGTCTAAACACTGCCTGACATGATGTGCCATGCTATCACTCGAGCTTTTACTGCCAAGCACATGCACTGAGTGGAGAGGGAGTGTCTCCACAAGCATTGATAGGATGACATTTGGTATCTTATCATTTTTGCTGTAATTATACTGTATTAGTTTATGCATGCCGTTTTAATATAATTCAATGTTTTTCCCTAATACATTAGGGTTTTAATAATGGATAGAATTGACATTTATTTCACACATTCTACTGTGTAAAAACTGAATATTTGCATTTTATGGCTGGTGGCCGTACAGTCACACAGCTATATTCATTCCTAAACGTATTTTGCAGTTAAAAAATGGGTGGGTACACTAGACAGTTTATTATTAAACTTCTTTGAACCCTTTATTTTTTATAATAAAACATTTTATTTTGTACATGTACTGAAAGGGGCTGAATCTGGAGGAAATTTTTAACTCCAAAACTGAAGAAAAATTCAGGATAAATAGCAACAACAAATAGAGGGATATGTATATAGTTTGGAAATTAAAACAATTACAGTTAAACCTCTATCCATCGTTTTTCAAGGGACCAATGAGAAAAAAAGGATGCATCCGAGAAAACGAAACATGCGGGAAACACGCAACCCCCCCCCCCTTACTTAAAAAAAATAACTAAAAACATAACCTCAAAAATTATTTTTAATAATGTCCACCACATGGAAATTTGCTTCAAATATGTGTGTATTGAATATGGTCGTAGCTTCATTTGTATTACCAACGATTTAGTTTAACGTCAAAGGTGGCAATCCGAGACATTTGTGATGTCAGCATGCTTTTCACCGGGACATTTCTCTACCTCCTTTATTATT
>PNEQ01002979.1:0-24215 GCA_003012365.1 Medauroidea extradentata | reverse complement strand
CCCACCACCTCTCAACCGACCACTGACTTTTCTTTCGCGTATTTTTTTTTTTCTGTGTATAGCACACACCTCTGAATTTTTATCAGTTGTTTTGGAATAAAAGTGCGTGCTATACACGAGTAAATACAGTACTGTTTGCAACACATTTATGGTGCAGGTTGTTTGGTTTTTACTGTTGCTGAGTTTTTTTGGGCGGGGAGGGTGGTGAAAGCAGAATTTTATGTGGAGGTGTTAAAGTATATGTATGTCAGTAATCATGGTTGTTCATTTCAGGTGACCTTTCAGAAATGAACAGAATAAATAAATTTTTCTAGATACTGGGAAAAAATGCTCTTTTGCTAGGACCCAAGCTTCTGTTATATTGTAGAGTATTCAATTTTGTGAAGAATTATTGGATGATTTACCGTACTTTAATTTCTCTTCTTCAAGATATATGTTCACCTTTTACCACTTATGTATTAGACATAACCTAAGGTTATAAATAGACTCTTGATGATCTTTACCAGTTGTAGTTGCTTATATCTTGATTTTGTTTGTTTTTGTGTCTTATTTCTTCTTCTGAGTAGTATGCTGTCCTGAATGTACTATGTTCTTAAAAATTAACATAAATTTTAAAAAAGGAGTAATTTAATGTTTTAAGTTTTTATGTTGGAAAGATAAGTAACCACTATAGTCACAATATTTTTGGTTGTGTGTTTAGAAAGGAAATGTTATTTTTCAGGTCGAGGAAGCAGTTGCTGTTCTACAAGCACATCAAGCCAAACAAGCTGCATCCCAGGTGAAGAAAGATTGAGTTTAATGGTCAATATGATACTTGGCAATGTGATTGGCATAATGCAGCTGTTGATGTTGAATTAGCTGTAAGAGATTATTTCACCTTGAAACCTATCAGATTGCCACAAATTTCAAGGTCAAATACTGCCTTCAAAAATACATTTTTTTAGTGGTTGGAACAGCATTTTCCTTTGTTAGGATGAATGATGCCCTTGTTGCATTGTGATATCAATGTCTAAATAAGTCTCTGGGTAAGGGTTAAATGAAACCAAGGTACACTGTTGAAATAGCTAGGAACAAGTTGAATGTAACAAAATCACTTCTGCTCCTTAGCAAATGCAGGGACACAGGTTCTGGGAGCAGACATTAAAAACAATAGAGATTTTAAGAAGGGGAGAAGGATGCATGTATACATGCCAATTTGTAAAAAAAATAACCTTCTTTTATCTACTGTAAATGAAGCCAGTGTAGTCGTTGACATCAAAAATATTCACCTTTTAAATGGGTGATGTCACATTACTGTGCCTCAATCTCTATGTACCATATGATGCCAGTAATGTTATTTATTCTATTAAAGTAATGTTTAATATTTCTTGCATAGTGAAGGCAAATTCTGTGCAAAGTTTCTTAATGCTCACTCTCAGATTAATATAACAGTCCACATGTAAATGCAACCGTATTATATTCTACAGTAACTATAATTTGTGAAGGATGGAAGTTCTCTCTCTCTCCCCCCCCCCCTCCCACAGGTGATGTAAATTAATAAGTGTTATGTTAATTTTGAACTAAGTACATCTTGTTTGGCCAGTTTAGTTGAGATATTTACTTTTTTTTGTATATAAGGGCTTTGCGCCATATTTTAAGTGGAGCAATCTCCCTGTGTTTGAATGACAGGTAATAATAGTCAAACAAGGTATTAATGGCCAAAAATTGATTTTGGAATCTTTGCCTCTGGCCATCTGAGGGAATCCACAGTTTCTATTAGCTTCCAGTTCCCTGTCCTTGTCATTGAGCATTTTACTACTACCTAAACTGCAAGTTTTTGTATTTTAAGAAATGTACTCAACTTTGCACAACTGAAATTTGTTGCTCATCATGTCCAAGTGTAGCTTAAGTGGCCTTGAAGTTAGTGGAATTCTAGAGGGTACAGAGAATTCTTGTTCAAATATGAAGGTTGGAAAAAAATATATAAAGTGAATAATGAAAAACAATAAAATAAAAAAAATAGGAAAATTTAATAAAAGCCCATGTCACACTTCATTTTTCGATAATTTTTTTTTATAAATTCTATACTTAGTTGCTAAAGTTATTAAAATACTCATTAGTCATCTTATATTTACTGTTAGAGGTTGTATACAAATTGAAAATACTTAAAAGCGTGCATAACTTATTTACTTGAAAATTTATGTAATTACGTAAGAATTTTCTCCAATTAACATTTATTTTCCATTGCATACGTTGAAGCTCGTCTAGTGTGACATGAGCTTTAGAACTGTTTTTCAGTTTTAACATTTTTAAAGTTTTTGATTTTAAAATTTTGAAATAATATTTAAAAATGTAGGTGCTTAAGTTTTTATGACTATATGTGAGAAATTTCTCAAACATACTGAATTTTTCCAATTCACATATTTTAAGTGAATGCTTTTTCAATAACCTAAATTGATTATATGGTTCGTGGGTTTACTGGTTATTACAGAATTAGTTCTTTTAACTTCAAGATGGCAAACAGAACTGTCAGACTAGTGAGATACGCTCTCTATAAATGTCTTAATGTGTAATTTGTGTGTCACATTAGCCACATAGTGTTGTGAGCATGGTCATGGGCAAATAGATATTTTTATACATATTGTGTAAATTTGACTTGTGTTCAGATTGACAGCTTTGTAAATAAAAAGTTTCAAATAATACATTCCATGACCATGCAAACAATTATTATTGAAATAATGGTGTATAAATTGTAACTACAAGGTATTCTTGTTAAAGTTCTAATTACACAATAATAATAATACAATATGGTGCACAAGTACTTGAGTAGTACTCGTTGATAAAACACACACAAGAAAGGACGAACACAGTTTCCGCGGAAGCGCGGAGGCTTTCGACATTTCACCGGCTGGGCCGGCTTCTTCGGGCAGCGAGTGGAGGCACACTGATGTCTTTAGTTTAGCGAGGGTCGGTTATCAGTGCACCTAGCAGCCAGAGGACACACTAGGTGTGGTGGGAAGTTTGAAGGTGGTAAGAGAAGTTATCTAATGTTGAGGCCAGGTAGCTGTCTTGATTTGGTGATGTATTTGTGAGCCAGTTCCCAACGTCTCAACTCAGCACTGTTCTGATGAGGTAGAGCCCTCACCACTCTGGTAGTGTAGCAAGAGTCAAAACTGGATTGATGTGATGCAGCAGTGCTGAGTTGAGACGCAGGGAACTGGCTCACCAATATGTCACCAAATCCAGACAGCTACCTGGCCTCAACATCAGATAACCTCTCTTCCCACTTTCAAACTTCCCACCACACCTAGTATGTCCTCTGGCTGCTAGGTGCACTGATAACCGACCCCCGCTAAACAATAGACATCAGTGTGCCTCCACTTGCCGCCTGAAAAAGCCAGCCCGGCTGGCGAAACGTCGCAAGCTTCTGCGGAAAATGTGTTCATCCTTTTGTGTGTGTTCTATCGAGTACTACTCTGTAAGTACTTGTGCACCATATTGTATTATTTTAATGTAATTAGTAAGCCTAGTGGCCTCTTCCCACCAAATCATTATAGTTCTAATCCACGTGTAAACAATGTTGTAAATTACAACCTCTAATTTTTGACTATTCACTTTCTAGCGGAATGTTACTGGTTGAAAATTGTCAAAAATGATTGATCATCACTGCTTATCTAGGGATAGTTCATGTGTATAGTATTTTTTTTTTTTTTTTTACTCAGCTAGATTTGTATTGTGCTGATGAAATTCATATATTTAAAGTGTGTGAAATGGAATGAGCTTGATACTGTCCTATGTTTTGAGGGTTCATACAAAGGAATGTGGTTGATATCACTAATACTTTAAGAACTATTCAGAAACATAGGGGAATTGGAGTTCCTGGGTTGACCAACAAAGTACATAAAACAATTTTTTTGTGCAATTCTCATATCTGTATTATTTGCTGTAATATATCAGCTTTGATGAAATGTAATGCAAAATTCAGCCTTGTAGATAATTGTTAATAATTTCTGTACTAAGTACTGTTAAGTTAATGGAATGAAAATATATTTATTCTTCGGCCACAGTATGAAAATTTAAGTTTACATGCCCAACATAATGAAAGTTTTCTTAATGATCATGTGCAAACATATTTGTTTTTAACTTACAGTAAACTTGTGACTATCCATGCACAGATTAACCAGTTTTCAGTTTATCTGTGCAGCATTCTGCTGATTTTTAACTGTAAAGAAAATAAATAAATAAAAATTGTTACAAAACCATTTTTTGTAACATGTCAACTCTGGCATGCATGAATGGATTAACAAAATTTCAATATCACTTTTTCTCGTGATTACCATTCACTCCATACAATTTTTTATTTATTTGGGAAAAAGTGTGCACTACAGATTTGTAGGGACTGTATTTGTAGGCAAAATTTGTATATTAATGGTGTTGGAGTGAACTGTAAATAAATTCCATTTTTTATTTTTATATTGGCAAATATGATATTTTCAGGTTGTGTTTCTCAATTATGCATGCATTCCCAATGTTAATTTGCACGGGTAATCTGGATTTTACTGTATTTAATTTGTCAATAAGTGTTGTCGTTTTCAATGGGCCATTGTGTACTTAACACATCTGAATCAATGAAATGAGAATCATGTTGTTGGTCATTGTATTTTGTAACTCGCAGAAAAAAAATCATTTAATTACCTTTATGTTGAGCAGATCAATAAGTATCCTAACAAAGACAGCTTTAAACAGTGGCCTGTTAGTCCACATGTAGTACAAATATGTATGGTCTGTACTAAAAAGAAATATCTGGTTTTGGCAGTTCTGTGGCCATTCTTAAGTTCACTTCTTTTCTCAAAAATGCGCTATGGTTATAAAAAAAACTGTTAGATTATATATATACTGATAAAAAAAATGGTAAAATAACATAAATACATAAATAATTTTTTACATGCATTGGGATTGGGCTTCATTTACTTTATAGATTATTGTTAGAGCAAGTATATATTATTACAGTTTGAATTACTGTTGGAAATGAAATTAATGGAAATTACAGAGAGTAAAAAATTTTGCAGTATGTGAACAAGTTTGTGTATAATAAACTGGGTTGCTTTTGTGTTACTTCTGCTGCGGGTGATCTGGCATTAAGTGTAGTCTGATTAATTTGGTGAAGGTGGTTCACATGAAAGATTTTTAAATATTTTTGGTAATTAATGACATGTTTATTTTATTCATTTCATTATTGAAAACTGTATCATAGTTGTATTATTTGAAGGAAAAAAAGTAAGAAAAGATTTCTTGTTTATTTAGAAAACCAATTTCTAATGACCATCCAATGTTAGTTCATAACACTTGTGGGTAATGTTGGTGTTTACTGTTGCAACTTTTTTGTGTGTTTATTTTTCTTACTTAATGACATTCGTAAGCATGAAGGCATTAGACTTTCTGCATACTAAATACAGGGAAAGAAAAGAACATTTATATACCTTGTTTTTAGTGCTGGGACAAACTCAGATTTCTACAATGAACTGAACTCAAACTAAATGTAGCCATAGCTCCCTCAAATCCGTACTTGAACCGAACCATCCTGTTATTCACCGAACTCGAACTGAATTTCACCCAAACTCAAGCTAAATGGCTACCTATTTTATTATTGCAATCAAGAAAAATATTTAACACTTGACCTTTTAAAAACTATGAGAGACATTCTTTGTTCATCAATATATAATATACAAATATCAGAACACCAACCTGTTTGTTTTGCTGACCATTTATTTATTTCAAAATATTAGAAAATTATTTTACGCACAATATACCACTTGATTTGCAGAACTGCACAACATACTAGCTAGGAGCAATACTTTTCCGGTCAAAGTAAAATTTGAGTTTGAGAGACGTTGCACTTTCTTACGAAAACATATTAGTGATTGTATAAATAACATGATGCTGGTGCCAGCCATGCATCACACAAACAGAACAAAATTGTGGGTGTGGTGAAGGCATCTGTTTATCGTCTTGCACTCTCAATCACCTTCCTAATATAGATTTTTATAAGGAAGTGTTTGGCAACAGTTTTCTGTACCGATGTAAGTAATACGATCACATATTCTTGTGTGCTTGAATGTTATATAGTGTACGTTTTAGTGAGAGTTTATTTAGAAGTTCTTTAATTACTTATAGTTTGCAGATTTTTGAACCAAACTACAAATGTTGTATTTACTCTTTTGTAGCATTTTTTCTCCAAACCGAACTGAACTTACTCTAAAAGTTCGGGTTTGGTTCGAAATTCGAACATTGACCCAGCTCTACTTACTTTATAGATGTCTGCCTCTCGAGATTGTCTTGATTATATAGTGAAAGTCTTTACCGTATATAACCAGGTACGACCTGCCCCTTTGTAAGACCCGCACCATTGTTGTTAGACTGACATTGTGGGAAAAAATGTATCACAGCAGATCCGCATGTATGATAATCTTTTTGTATCAGGAGTTAGTTTGTTTTTAAACAGTTGCAAATTTTAAAGAATTGCAAAGTGAAATTTATATTTGGGTCCCGATATTTAAAAACACTTGACAAATAGAAGGCGAGTGAGAGTGCTGCGTGGCAACTTAGCGGGCGACAGATAAGATATCTGACTAGGAGCAAGATGCGTGATCTTGCCAGATGTTTACCATTTGCTCTCACTCCTGCTTCCATGTTGCATGCAACAAACTATTGATACAGCACACCTCTTGTGCCAGCCATGAATCTTGATTCACGTAATTGCCTAGGAAATATTTTACATAATGTAAACATGGTATATACTTCATTAAAAAATTTATTTTTCACTTACCTATACAGTTATTATTTATTAACAGAATTTCCAGAGACTTCACTGCTGCATTATTAAATTATTGTGTTTTTCCACTGGCCATTAGTAGCTTGTCTTTATTTTTCCTCCAATCTCGCACTATGATTCATCATTGTATTTGCTTCTCGCAGCACGGTTACCAATCTCTTCTGCTTCACTAATGATCTTAAATTTTTCTGCACCTATGAATAAACGCAGCCTTTTATGACTCATCTCAATACTTTTCAGCCAGTACATGTGTGAAGCCGCTCATTAGCTAATTGTATGTGCTTCGCTTTGCAAAATCACGCTCGAGATAGTTTGTGCCCAGCAAGCTGCAACGTGGCAATGCCGAGAGCAATGTGACCTTGACTTCTGGCTCTGTTGTCCACCTTTATCCCCGTATGCTTCGTTCCATCCGCCTATCCCATCCCATTTTCAACCACCTGCTCAGCCTCGATAATCATTTCACATAAAACAATACCTTGCAGCAGGATATGGGAGTCAGTTTGTACTACGGCAGATTACCAGCATGGTAGCACTTTTCGTTAGAGTGAAAAAATGGCCTTAGTGCTGTTAGACCTACATACCACCTGCACCCCATTTTTACTAAATTATATTTTGGGAAAAAAAGTTCAGGTGGAACCTGGTTATATACAGTATTTGACTACCGTATTTACTCGCATAATGGCCGCACCATTATTTTGAAAGGCCCAGAGCAGTATTTTAAATACTCCGAATAATGGCCGCACCCCATATTTTTCAACATGGGATACAATACAGTAAAACTCTGTTAAGATGTTTACCAAGGGATCAGCTATGGACTTCGGCGAGAAAACATCTTAGCCAAAATGACAAAAATATGATATCCAAAACGCGACTGTTGCAAACGTCCGTCGATCGGAAGCGCGGCGCGCCGGCATGCACGACTAGATCCTTCATTTTTCATGCCTATAAGACGTGGCGGCAGAACCAAGCATCTAGGTACCAGACACGATGAGTCACGCTCGTTTGTTGATGCGCTGTTGCCACGATGAGTCACGCTCGTTTGTTGATGCGCTGTTGCCACGATGAGTCACGCTTGCTTGTTGATGCGCTGTTGCCACGATGAGTCACGCTGGCTTGTTGATGCGCTGTTGCCACGATGAGTCACGCTTGCTTGTTGATGCGCTGTTGCCACGATGAGTCACGCTCGCTGGTTTACGCGCTGTTGGCACGCACGATGAGTCGCGCTCGCTGATTGATGATGCTCTGTTGATAAACGTAACGGCGTCTGGAGAATTGTGACGTTTTATGCGTGAATCGGATTTGTTTCTAAACTATTTCTCGGGAAATAATAGCGTACATGTAATGGACCGTAAAATGTAAACGTCTTATGTGGGATAATTTTCAACGACTTTAATTGAGTGACGCATATGAATGGATTAACAGGATTTTATAGTCTCTTAATTTTTCCATGTTTACTGTACTTCTACACCGACAAAATCTTTTTCTTTATTTTTGGAGAAATGGTCATGCTATGGACGAGTAAATGTAGAAAAAAATATACATTTGTTATATTCTACACCATACAAAATTTAGAAGGTAATTATTTTGAAAACCCCTCATAATGGCCACACCCCATTTTTTGGGCCTAAAATTTGGTCGAAAATATGTGGCAATTACGCGAGTAAATACAGTATACTGTTGAGTGCCTATTTTATGAGTTTCTGTGTTTATGAGGCAACTTTCAAAACAGTCAAAAACTATTGTTGAAAATAAAGGCATTTGAAAAAAGTGAAAACCCAAAATAATATCTATTTTAAAGTATGTTCGCAGGTCAGCAGCTATAAAATACACATTTTGTTGTGTTCTATTCATAACTGACTTAAAATGAGCACCCTTGAAGGCAGAGTGGCCGGCTACCTGTGCAACATACGAAAGAACAGAACAACATAGAGAGAATCTTGTTTACACATTCCTTCCACATGCTGCTCAAAATCTTTAATGCCTACTGCTACTCTTGAATCTTCTCTTATTTATTATTTGCACCTGCTTGTGATGTCTGCGTAGCTTGTAAACATTATGCCACAACATTGTGAGCTTAAACAATTAAGTTTGATTTTAAGCAAAATCAACTTAAATATTTTCGCCTAAAAAAATATTAAGTTGGGGTTCTGGTGTATTAATACTGTTTGCACACTCAAAATATGGACTTTATACGCTTAAAGCATTTTATATATGTTTGTTTACCATTTCCGATTTTACAATTGTCAGGTTTCCAGAAAATGGCGGTTTTACGAGATGATTTTTAGGATCTGTCAAAAGTTGCAAAAGTAAACTAACAATTGAGAATGTTTTATTGAAATTGTAAGGTGCTGCATGTATTGGGACTTTTTGGCACTGTTTTAATTATTTTTGTAAAAACATGAACATATTTTACGAGAATTTTTCGTGGAAATGAAAGCAAAAACATAAAGGACAAAATTTAACAGCAAAACCCAAAGATTGATACTTTTTATTACATTTATCACAACACATAAATTTGTAGTTTAAATTACAGCAAAACCTTCTTAAAAATGTGTGGTACATAATTCAACACTTAAAGCATTGATCTATAACTGTAGGTTTCTTGAAACCTATTTGCGAAAATTAAACCATAGCAATCCTAGACAATAGTTTTTGCCAAAGTTTTGAACAAAATTGTTTCCAGCGTTACGAACGTCTGAGGCACAATCTCTGACGCCAGAACCTCGTGCATTTAACTGCTGTGCAAGAGATCACGCATAACGAATTAGGAATTCTGGATAAGTATTTACTCATAAAGTTGACAAATACCATTATATAGGATTGTCAATAAGTATTTTATCCACATTGGCTTCGAAAAAAGCGTAGAAATCTATTGATGTTTTCAGCGTTTATTTATCTACCACACACTCTTAAAGGAGTTTTCTGAGTGAAGGTGCTACCTACCTTGAGTGTTTTGGAACGTTACAGGCTCAGAAATGATGGTGCTATAAGGGCGGCTTTGAAGTTAAACTCGCTTCAAATGACCCGTCACAGTGAGTCAAATGTGAACTAGTGCGAAAGATTCCTGCCCACGTAGTTTTACTGTGGTGCTTTAAAGGTGATCATATAATTGATCCAAAATTTTCAGCAAAATTGTCAGTGCTTGATTTTGAGTTTTGTATACATCCAGTTAAAGTGCGGCTTTTAAAACGGGGATTAGCTGTGTTAGTGATCTTCAAAATAGTGTTTTTGGTAGCATTGTCCAGTGACATGGGAACATTTCCGGATTCGAGAATGGAGGGGTCTATGTTGGAAAACTCAACATGTCATATAAGTAGAGGGTCTGGAGGTCCTCAGGGAAAATTTGGGTTTTCAAAGTGTAGAATGGTGTAGCTTAAAAATTTTTCATACTTAACACATTTATTACCGCGCATCGCATTTGCGACGCTCTAAAATATTTTTGATGGTACCATGCATCGCATTTGCGACGATCGCGCACGACTGGCTTTGTTCTATGACCACGTGAGCAAGAATCGATCCTATCGCGATGTGATGTGTTCAGACGATAGACGGTATTTTGAGCTATCGATTCCCATCTCGCGTGCATAAAATGGTTGCTTTCAGCGGCAACAAATGAGCATCGAAAATAATCATTTGTAGGTTATGCATCATGGTGTCAGTCGGAAAACGTAAAGTACGCTATCGCGCAGAAACTCAAAGATTCAACATTTTTGACAGTTCCGGCGACGAAAATGATACAGACTTTAGCAGCGATCATTTCTGAATTTCACTACGTTAGTGAATCAGAAAGTTCATAAGATTAGTGTCGAAGTGACAGTGAAAATCGCGGCCTGTCTGCTCAAAGATACGGTAGGAACTTCAATAAACAAACAGAAAAAATTCGTTTGAAGGATAATTCCTCGAACGAAAGTTGGAGTAAGACGGATAAATCTCCGTTTGATATACCATTTACAGGTGTCAGCGGCGTGAAAATCAGCCCCCCAGAACCACTAAATGATGGTACACTGCTACGCCCTGATCCATTTCAGTATCTCAGACTTATGTTTTACTGACGAGTTGATTGACATTCTAGTGCATGAAACGAATTCATATTTTGATCAACAGTTTCAAACACTGGAAGGTATGACCTCTAGTCCTTCATTTGCAAACTGAAAACCTGTTACACACTTAGAAATGTGGCAGTTTCTAGGTTTGTTGCTGCTGTTGGGGCAAGTGCAAAAACCGAAACTGGTAACTGCTGGACGACTAGAGAAATTTACCACACCCCCTTTTTTAGTAAGATAATGAGCAGAAACAGGTTTCTCCAAATCCTCAAGTTCCTCCATTTTAGTGACAACAGTTCTGTTGACCCAAACAATAAAGTTAGAAAAATTCAACCAATTATTGACCACTTTGTCAGCATGTTCTCTGCTGTCTACACACCCAAAAAAGTGCTGTCACTTGATGAATGCATGGTTCCTTGGCGAGGTAGGGCCAAGTTTCCGAGTTTTTAAGCCAGACAAATATGGCATAAAACTTTATATTTTATGTGAGGCTATCAGTGGATATTGCTATTCATTGCAGGTGTATTCAGGAGATAGCAAAACCATTCCTGACATAGTGTTTGACCTTTTGGGTGAGCTGAAAGGCAAAGGTTAATTGTCTTTTCATGGACAACTATTACAACAGTGATGGTCTCAGCAAAAAACTGTTGGCTGCCAATACACACTTGTGGCACACTTCGCCAGAACCGTGGAGCTCCGAAGGAACTCACGACTTGTGCTAAAGACCTTGAAAAGGGAGAGGTCGTTTTCCGTCGAGATGGCGATGTTAGAGTAGTTTTTTTGGAAGGACAAGAGAGTTGTGAAGCTTATATCTACAATGCACTCAGCAGGGATGGTAGATGTCAAATATGAAAATAAAAAACAGGGCTCTGGCAGTGAAGTGTGTCGCAAACCTGAGATTGTTGTCGGCTACAATGCGTACATGAAGGGTGTGGACCAAATGGTGAAGTACTACCCGATGGCCATCAAGATAATAAAGTGGACCAAAAAAGTAGTCTTCCATTTGTTTCTGATGGCTGCATACAACACATTTGTTGTGATGATGAAACATGCTGGTGTGAAGCTCAAGTTTGTTGACTTTCTGTCCCAGTGTGTTGAAACCATGACAACTTCTCCTATCGAGAAAGACAGCCATCAGTTGCTTGACGACTCTGACCATGCAAGTGACTGTAGTTCTAGTGTCTCACCTGTTACCCGACCACCAGTGCAGGACACTTCTTCTAGGTTGCTAAATGGCATCAAGAATCAGCCTCTCGTCAAAATCCCTCAAGTTGGGAAACTGACAAATACACTGAGGCAGTGTCGAGTCTGCAGTGTCAAGGGCTTCAAGCCAAAGCTTACAAGCTTTGTGTGTTCAGCGTGCAACATTCCCTTGTGCCCAGATAGGTGTTTTTCACGCTATCATAGCGTCAAACACTTCAAAAATATAATTTTTATTGCATGTTTTATTTTCATAGGGGTTACTAATTAGGCTGTATATAATATTTACAAATATTTTTATGCATTTAGTTTTAAATTGTATTGTTTATGATTTCTGAAGATAAAAATTGGTAGTTTTGACATTTACTTCAAATGGCAAAAGTGTTAAGAAAAGTGGAAAGGGAAAACGTTTTTATCAATTCTTTTTCTAAAATTTTTATTAGAATATTAAAATTTAATTGAAATTTTTTTAATAAGTAATGGATGTCTTCACTGTATTCCTAGCACTTCTTACTGTTAGACAAACATTTTTTACCAATAGCACAATAATTAAGTTTACAATAAATATATTTCAAACCCACTGCACGTTTGGCAAAAATCCTCAGGAAATGGTGGTACAAGGGAGCAGTTTTCAAGAAAAAATTAAGGTTAGTAATGTGTTAAATCATACTAAGTTCTGTATTCACTTATGTACCCTTCGCACCCCCTTTTTTCTATGTTTTTTATATATAATTAAAAATAACATAGACTTAAGGTAGTCACTGGCAAGCAAATTAGTGGCTATATTCAGCCGTAGGTAGTGTTATACGTACTTCTTAGCCATTGCAAATGTACACAAAAATGTTCCAAATGTAATATCACGTATACGTATTGATTACTGCCACTCTTAACGGTAATGGACAAACAACAGTTTGACCACGTGGCACTAATATGAACACGCAAACATTTAGCGACTTGCCAGTGAAACAAAACGATTAGTCCGAAAACCAACAAAACCAGTCTGTAACATAATACATGCAATTGTACAAGAGTCCATACCAAAAGACAAATGCACTTATAAAGTACATGAGGAGTGTACTATCAGATTCACAGCCAATGCGAATGAACACAATCATTTTGACTTTTTTCTGAAAGAATACCAAAATACTAATGTATGTAGTCATTACGAAAGCATGTACAGTAGAACCCCGATTTAATGAAATGCCATGGGACACAAAAATGTTTACTCTAAATCGTTTCGTTAAATCTGACTTTACCCCCTCCCCGCCAAAAAAAAGCTAAATCCTCGGGCATGATTCGTCAGAGTTTAACGTAATTTTAAAAAGTATACTGGCTCAAAACAAAAAACACATTTACCACAATAGGTAAGCCACAGCCATGAAAAGGAAAAATAGGTGAGAAAACTTTCAGTGGAACACTCGGCGAGCGTTCGCATGGTGAGTTATGACGTGCTTGCACGAGTCAACATTAGAAGTGATGACTGACACCACCGAGCCATCAATATTTCAGTCACTCTCCGGCCCACTGCACCAACGAAATAAAGAAAAATCCCATGTAAAAAGTTTTTATGAAAATTGGCTTGCAAGATGACGGTAAAATAATAACTAAATATGTGCTGTGGTGGTAGCCATCGTAGCTTGTGTGCAGCCGCGCTCAGGAAACAAACTCGTGTTGGTCTACTCTCTAAAAATGCTTTGCACTCAGTTTTTTAGCGCTGTAGAAACAAATTATTTACGGTTAAGGTAATACATTCTTTGTAAAAAGTCTGCATAAATAATATTAAGTATTTTTAAATATATTTGCATGTTTCATCACGGGATGCGAGTGTAAATAATCACTCCGCACATCACTGCTTTCTGTCGGTAGTAAAATTAACCATAGAGCACGCGGCATTGCAGCGCATTCTGACAGACGCAAAGCACTATCTGTGAATTAGTTCTTGTGCTGTCCACTGCCGCGCTATGGAAATTGGGTACCTAGGTGCTCGTTCACTCGTCAGCCGCAAGGATGAGGATCTAGGCACGCTTGTTATGCAACACAGCGTCTCTAGCTCGGCCGTGCCTGCACATGGCCAAAGTTTTCAACAAATTTTAACAATTTTTTCCTCCTTGAGTGATGGTTTAAGCTTTTCTACTGAGAAATAAGTATATATGATGGTCAGTGCTAGTATTTTTAAAGGACTTAAGAGAATATTCGGTTTTATTAGTCAGTTATTTAATACATATTTTTTTTAAGAGAATATTCGGTTTTATTAAAGTCAGTTATTTAACACATATTTTTGTTATTTTTTGAAGGTGCCTAAATATCCTTTCGTTAAACTGCTGTTTTCCGTTATTGCCGAGTTCGTTAAATCGGGGGGCTCTACTGTGTCTGCTATGTGAATTCCAAATACACATATGACTTGTTATTTATCACGTGTGACTATTTGTACATTAGCATTCCTCTGCCTTCTTGTGTGCATGCCTAGCCGCCTGTGCTGTTGTAAAGTCTCTGCATATGCCAGCTACCTTCCCATGTAGAGTGCTGACTTCATTCGCAAATTATCCAATTTAAGCCAGGCACCCCCATTTTTGGGATCCGAATTTTGGAAATAATGGTGCGCTGGGTACATGTGCGAATAAGGTATTCAGCTTATGTATTTGAATAGTAATTTTGTTAAAACATTGGTTTAAGTAAAATATTTTACAAAAAGACAGTCAACAAGCTGGGAGCCTTACCCCAAAAAAATGTAAAAACAAGAATTTTGTGCGCTGTAATTTAAGTAATTACTGTTGAACCTCTTTGGTATCGTTCCCATTTGTTTAGTTTTCCCGTATTCGTTGATCTGTTTTTCCTGGTCCCAACAAATTTCCAATATAAGCTGTGTTAAAAAAAACCATGTGGATAATTATTATAGGTGTGTATTTCCTACATAGACTGTTCAGACATTTTGAAAAAAATTGTTTTCTCAAGTTTTTTTATTTTCATATCTCGCTCATTTACACTTCTGAATAGAAACACTTTTAAACAAAAGTATCACGACTACACAAGAGAGACTTTTACCATAGTAGTAAAAAACATGGACAAACGTAATGTGTTCGGTTTGTTTTGACTGTAAATTTCACAGTTATTGTTTCAAATATGTTTGGCAATTGTTCATCTTATTTTAAGAAACCTTTTATGTACCTACTGTAAGTTGTGTGTACAGTAATGTAATCACAAACATTGCCGTATTTTAATTACATGAACAATGGACATGATGCCGCCAACAGAAAAACGTAATTGTTTATTAGGGGAAATAATTTTAATTTATATCCAAATTATTTTCAATGGATATCGAAAACATATTGTTCATAAATTGAACAAATTATGTATAAATTGAACGTATTATGTAAAAATAATTTTGTTCAACTGTAAATACATGCCTTTTATCACATTTCAATAAAGTTATGTGAATATATTTTCAAGGGACGAGATGTTAACGATGCATGAGGACCAACTATGCATGTGGACTTGCCCCTATTTTATTTACCTAACTTCGAAACCTGAAGTTGTATTTTGTGCTGTGCTGATTGACAAGACAAAATACAAGAAAACTCATTACAAATTATTATTTACTACGCTAATGTAAATCACTGAAGATAGGAAATAAAACAAATACAGGAAATCAGGAACATTACTCTCATTATTTTTTAAAACTGTTTTAAGCTTAAATGTAAAAAACTTCAATCATCAAATTACATGACAGTTATATAACCATCTAAACATGCTGAACTAAAATGGAAGTGATTTTAAAACCAGTCTGTTTATAATAAAATATTTTCACACACATTTAGCAAATTTTACCATTAATTTCGCTAAAGACAAACTTACGCACCTAAAGAGATCAATGATTATGACAAGAATACAGTATTCGATAGCGTTCGAAACAATCGATAGTGCTAGCGGTGGCAATTAACTTGCAGCAATCTTGAATTTATCGTGACATGAGCGTAAGCATTACATACAATCACTCATCCTCCTATGGCTTTGCATGTGTTCACCAACTTCGCTGTGATGTTCCTTCTCTGTTCTGTTTCCGAACTAGTTTAGGCGTCCTTTCTTCCTTCGTTATCTGTGACTGACACCTCGTTTCTGTTGTCTTCGAATGGCGAAGCGGGAATGATAAAATTTTAATGATGTCATGTGAGGAAAATATAACATTGCAATAAATATCAAACAAACGGGACCTGAAGAAAAAAGTGCAAATCACTGGAAAACATAAATATCGGCTGGGTATATTTACTGTGTGGGCAGCCATGATTGTCTCTTACTGTTCGCTAGAACTGTTCGTTTTAAGTTTTATTTTTTAATTAATTTTAAATACTGTCTATACACTTAAAATTTGAGCTGTAGGAAAATGTATTTAGAGCTTTCGATGCAGGAAAAGCCCTACTTATGAAAATGATTGATGTGGACTTCTTAAACATAGTTTTAATAGGAAAACTTTTGGGACTTACAAAAATAAACTATAGATATGGAAAAAATCATGGAAACTGAAACGTTGCAATGAGTTTCTATTGTAAAGTTTGGAATTTTTCTTCTGCCATTTGGTTAATTTCTGAATAAAGCCGAAGGCAGCTGAGCACACGAGTACCTATATAGGTTACATTTTGCCTTGTAAATACATATTTTATTACATACCGGTATCCCATTTTATAGCAAGTTCTGTAAATTTAGTTTTACAAGTGGGGTATAGTATTTTCATTTTAAGGCCCGTGAAATGTGTTCATAAGTTATTGCTGTAACAATGCCCCTGTCTTCGAAATCTGCTCGCACACTTAAACACCTTAAAATAATAGAGGAAGAGTAGAGAAATATTCCCAGTGAAAGCATATTGACATGGCCAAATGTCTGTGATTGTCACTCTTGACATTAAACTAGCAATGATTTTGTATTATATAAATCATTAGTAATATTTTCATGTGGTGGACATATTTAAAAAAAAATTTGAGGTTATGTTTTTAATTTTTTAATGGGGGGCAAGTGTGTTTCTTGCATCGTTACATTTTCAAGTATTCGTTTTTTCTCATTGGTTCATTGAAAAACTTTGGCTTGATGTTTGACTTTATGTCCATAAATGATGCCTAGCAAATATTTTATTTGGACAATATCCTTGTATATATAAATTGTTACAACAGAATTTGATGTGGTTTGCAAAGCAAGCTTCGTGTGTGATGCAAGAACGTATTTAACATAATTCAAGGGACCTCTTGTTTGTTGTACAGGGGCTTGTTAAATAGAGGTACTAACAACTGATTTCTGCTCGACATAGAATTTCACATGACCGATAAAACTTCGGTCGACAACTCTCAGCATATCCTGAAAGTCGTGGAAGCAACCAAAAATAGATAAATAGTACTGAAATTGCTATTTAATTTCTTTAATGATTATGAATAGCTAAAAATATCTTGATCACAATACCTAGCATGTCGAACTTCATATTAAGGTTTCCATATTTCCAGAATATCAGGATTACACAAAGTTCTTCACCACATAACTTTATAGTGTGTTACAATAACTTTAAGGGTGCTCGGTACGGTGTGCTAAACAGCGAGAAACATGTGTACCATTATTGAACTTTATTGAGAGTGAGAATGAAAATAAAGTTTATCATTTTCGGAAGAAGGTGTTGTAAAGTCGTATAATTGTCTAAGACATTTCATGTATGTAAAAATCGTTTAACTTTAAGAAAAAAATCTGGAAAATAAGCCTTTTTCTAATGATTTAGATAATTGTAGTAGAGTAATGTATCATGAATAACGCATAAAACCATGTCTTAGACTTGTTCCTTACCATGCTGTATAGCATGTTGCAACCTGAACATTTCTGGAATAACTATTATCCTGTAAAAACAGTAATTAGAACTAAATAATTTCAATTTTTACCCGACGAATACAGGACCTCTACTTCTGGAGATTTGTTACTTCTATCCCCAGTATCTTAGTGAACATGGAGCAGTTATGATAGGACAAAAAGTGGCAACTCATGTTACCAAAACTGGCAGGGATTATCTGCAGCGCCCGATCTATCAGCTAGAGTCAGATTCTTACGAAAATGACACAAGTCCTACTGTAAAGACGAGTGGGGAGTTATTTTATTCAGTTTTGTTTTTGTGTAGGTTACGAACATTATTACGCATAAAACGAAATGTCATTGATACTTTTATTTAAAATACGATATGAAAGCCACCGATTTCGATTCCTGGGTTAGCATATTCGTATTCTACAGAAAATACTGAATCAAATGATACCTCACTCGTCTTTACTGCATGATTGAAGCCATTTAGTCACTCTGCTGATGAGACAAGGGAACAAGCTTGTTAGTCTAATTGGTTCATTACTAGCTTACGTTTAGAATGTTCTACGTTTTGAGGATACGTATATTGAAAATTGCGTTCAAGTTATACAATATAAATAATAAAAACTGCTCGGTGTTGATCAATTTATTCTTCAATACACCAGTAACAAAGTACTGTACTGTCCATCCCATGTAAGAATTCCATATTTTGACAGCCGATGCTACCAATATTTTTAACATGTGCCAGACATGTGGCAAACATTTAAAACAGGACGTGACAGTATGACCTGATGAAGCAGTAGTGACATCCCTGATCAACAAATCGGTTAACTTCCATCGCCGACGTTGAAAGTAGTGTATATTATATATGAAAAATAAGTTAGTATTTTGGAGGAAACATAATATAATAAAATACTTCTAATCCAGCATTAGTCGGTTAACTATTTTATTCTATTCAAATCGCATAACTTGTAACTAATTTATAAACGACCGCACTGTTATCAGTTGACCTGAAACCAAATCAAAGTACGGCCATTTGCGAGTGTGAAAAGTTACCACGTTTGCATGTGTTTGAAATTCTTATAATGTGGTACTTTATTATTCTGTTCATATATTTAATATATTGTAATGTAGGGATTATAAAACCCAGCCTGTAATCGCCAATGAGATATGACGCTCGGCAACCAAAATAAAGAGCGGTCATTTGTGTTGCGAGTGTTTGAGCTTCTCGTGTGTTCGGTACTAATAAGATTATTGTACGGTGTTATTTTAATATTTTGTGCATGTATGTAATTGTACTATATTGCAATGCAGGGATTAAAAAATGAGACGTGTAATCGCCAACAACAACGGGATATTAAGACGTAATTCGGAAGACAGTAACTTCAGCTGGCATGTCTACAAAAACACTCGCTAAATAAGTAGTAGGTAATCCGTCCAGAGAAAAGGGCTACATAAAATTAAAAAAATGTACCCATCTTTTATTAATTTAACAGAATTTGTGGGTGAACACTTACGGTTCTTGTTGTAAACATGCAGGCTTACTTGTGTCTTTGAAAATCATAATCCACCTTCAGAAAAACTATATAAAATTTCAATAACTGAAATTACTGATACACTTGTAAAAGGCGCCGACTCAATAAATTCTTTTTGTAAGAAAAAGTCCATGTTTTTTTTTTAATCTAGTAAGTGGTTATTATAAAGTCCACGTGAGATTTTGTGCCTGTCAGCTGCAAAAATTTAGGCCTACATGTTACCAAAATAAACGGCCTGAAGATGTACGCCTGTATATTTCCCGGTCATTAAAGTATACCTGTTTAATGTGTGTTAATCAGCAAAATTTTTTAAAGCTGATCTGGGAAATTAGGCCTACCAATGTTTGTTTAATACTTACGCTTTTTATTGATATATTATTTCCATTTCATTTATGGGAGCACAAATTTTGGCTATATAGAGTATAGTCACATGACCATAACAACACTGATATTTCAAAGGTAGGCCCTATCACAAAAGGTAAATTTGTTTAATAGTCTACAACTGGAAACTTAAACTAGGCCTATACGGCTTTATTATCTGATAGTGCAGAACCAAATTAATGGCAACACGAAAAATAATTGTAGTAATGCTTGCATGAATTATTTTATTTATTTAATTTAAATATGTTTGCTTGCACTGTCATAAGCTCTTGCAACTTCAGTTTTGTTGTAACCAAATAAGCTACTATTATTTAATATTTTTAAATGTCAAGTAGAAAACATAAGTTGCCCATACATGTTTGTTTATTTTTGGTAACGTCATTAAATGTTACAATTTTGATCATACCTAGGAAAATATACAAACAAATTTTAATTAATTGTATTTGGCTATCCATTGCTGTAATATTAAATAATTCCATTAACAATGCCCGTAGAGGATTATAGGTAGGCCACTCCCGCATGTGCGCGCGTTTTCCCCGTCCTGCCGAGAAACGCGTGACGTCACCTGGCAGAGAGGCGCGCGGCGCGTGCATGCCTGTAGCCCGTCAATCATACTGTTGAAGCACGTGACGATTGAGCTCCGTGGTGTCTGATGAATTATGTTTGTGTAGAAATATGAACTTATTATGAGCCATAATATCAGCAATATTGTGCTGTTGCAGACTAAAAACTATGGGGGAAATACCTCGCATGGCAATAACATATCTCGTCTTACTAGCTACTACAGGCTCGAAACATCTATATAATTATAAACACATTCTAGCATCAAACATCAAACTAAAAATTTGTGAGTCTCTGGTGTTGTCGCCCTTCAATTATTGTGCAGGACTATTTATTGGTCTAACAAAAAGAACAGTACAGAATTCAAAAGCTTCATAATGTGTGTGTGTGTGTTTGTGTGTTTTTGTGTTTGTGTGTTTTTGTGTTTGTGTGTTTGTGTGTGTTTGTATGTGTGTGTGTTTGTTTGTGTGTTTGTGTGTTTGTGTGTTTGTTTATGTGTGTGTTTGTGTGTGTGTTTGTTTGTGTGTGTGTTTGTTTGTGTGTGTGTTCGCATGTGTGTGTGCGCACATGCGCATGTGTGTGCACATGCATATGTGTGTGCACATGCATATGTGTGTGCACATGCATATGTGTGTGCACATGCATATGTGTGTGCACATGCATATGTGTGTGCACATGCATATGTGTGTGCGTGCACATGTGCATGTGTGTGTGCGCGCGCATGTGTGTGTGCGTGCATGTGTGTGTGCGCGCATGTGTGTGTGTGGGTGTGCGTGCATGCGCGCATGTGGGTGTGCGTGCATGCGCGCGTGTGTGTGTGCATCCATGCGCGCATGTGTGTGTGTGCGTCCATGCGCGCATGTGTGTGTGTGCATGTGCATGCATGTGTGTGCATGTATGCGTGTGTGTGTGTGCGTGTATGAGTGTGTGTGTGCGCATGTGTGTGTGCACGCATGTGTGTGCGCGCATGTGTGTGTGCGCATGTGTGTGCATGTGTGCATGTGTGTGTGTGCACGTGTGTGTACGTGTGCATGTGTGTGTGTACATGTGTGCATGTGTGTGTGTGTAAACATCACAATAGCGAAGATTCACTGGCTGGATATGCACTGCACAATAGGTGCCAATTTCACCATGTCACTCAAATGAAAAACATTCAGTATTTTCAACTGCCAAATTATCTGTTCACAAAATTTCACGAGCAATCATTTAAACACGAGTATAATACGAGAAAAAAATAACGTTCAAATGTAAACCTTCCAGGATCATAACTTATTTTTCATACTTTTTTATAATTTTTCTAAATATTTTATTATATATATTTTAAATAAATATACGTAGATAATATATATAAAGTTGTAGAATGAAAGCTAAATGTCTTAATGTTTTATTTATATTAACAATGATCTCATATACTAATTAATTTATATTTTATATTAGCATCGCAAATTATTTTTCTTATGCAATATTAGATATGATCAAGTGTTTTCATAACTTATGTAACATTATAATGCAGTACCATATTTTGTAAGCATGTAAACAAACACGGCAAATTGTAAACCGGGCTAATAATGAACTTCGTACGTCTATAAATAAATATTTTAAAATAAATCCGACATTATTTACCATCGTTTTCCAAAAGTCGTTAGTTAGGTGCAAGTGTAAAGATGAAATAAATGTTAACAAAGCACGCGTGTGCTCTGCGTATTTCGTAACAGATGGCTATGAACGTGTATTAAAAAAATTGGGCTGTTAGGACTATCAGAAAAGAAGAAATTGCGTGTGAATGCTGTTCGATATGTGTCTATTACAAATTGTAACGGAGAAATGTCAGTTACGACAGCAAATAATACAGCTCGGGTAACTTGCAATATTGCTAAATAACATTATAAAAAAATATGTTAATGTAGGCTGTATAGTGATGTTTATTAGGGGTCTAACTAAAATCGCTACATGAAATTGTATGAAATATATTTCTGAAAAATTTGTACAATACATTTTGTTTCAATCCGCATCAATAAAATTCATGCAACGAGAATAAATTGAATTCAAGTTAAGGCGCCCGTCTGCTGGCCGTGTATTTATGTGAATGAGGTACTAAGGACGACATTGACCGACATTTCTACTGCAGTATCGCCTTTAATGCAAGCCACTGACATTGCATGCATTGCTGTGTAGAAACATCGCCTCAATGACACTTTCAGCAGTGATACTCCATACATATTTACTAGTAATAAGTTTTTAACGAAGTTCAATGTAGATTTATAATAAAGCTTCACACGAATCACGTGAATGGTTTTTTTTTTTTTTTTTTTTTTTAGTTGTAACAGTTTGAACTAGATATTTACAGTAATTTTGAGATGCTCCAAAATTATAATCAGAATATACGCGGTGTGTTAAAACTACTATTCCTACATTGTTTTAAATGTTAGTTTTTTTGTTAATGCACTTTTTGGACGCACATAGTTTCTTAGATAAAAGATTTTGCTAACACGCTGCAACACAGTTTACAAGGCAGTTAGGCGGACCCCTTGAGCTTCATTGTTATTAACTTTGTTGTCGGATCACTTTGGAACAATGGTTATTAAGCTGTTATAGTTGGTACTGTTACAAAATTCACGTATTTCATACTGATCCTTGTATTCTAACACTAAAAACTTGTATAAAGTTTTCGAAATTTCACTGACAAATTTGGTTTACAGTAAACCAACCTGTTTAATTTATTTCAATGTTTTATCTGGTAAAATACATTTTTCAACATATTCGGTCCGTACAAACGGAATGAATCCATTTTATTACTTAAACTTTTTGAAAATATGTATTTTTACAAATTTAAGTGTAAATATATGACTCGTGTAATGCCTTACTGCATAGTTTTTTTAATAAATTTTCCTATGAAAACTGTAGCAGATTTTGTTTGTTTGCCTACGCAAATATTTTGTGTATATACAAGGTGCAGAAACGCTAAGGGTAAATCAGGCACGCACATTTAAGTGAAAATGTTTCAGGAACTTAGACACTTCAAACGACTTTTACAATTATAAAGAAAGGTATTTATACATAATTACAATAGAAAGAAACGAAAGAAAATAACTAGTAAGACCTTAAATATTAAAAGCCGCCTAAACTTATCGATAAATTCAGTAAAATAATAGATATATAATTTATTACATTCTAATGGTAACTACTACTACGAAACACTCGTGTAGGGAAGGGTACATTTGTTTATGGCTTTCTATCTCGTCTACAGCGGAATAATAAATAAGACAAACAATAAAGGTATGTGAAAAATAAGTCCAGTTAAAAATATAAACCTTTGTATATGATTAATGGTTATGGTGGTGGCCGGGCAGAAAATCAAGTTTTGACATTTTCGTCTATTAGTTTAATATTTTACTTTTCAGCCATATGGTTCGGTAAAGTGCTCGGCTATAAATTATGTTCTTTAAAAATAAATAACAATGTCACTTCTATTTTACTATGAATTTTTAAGTTGACATAAATTTATTATTTGGTATGAAGTATATTGTTGCGAGCCGCGACTGTCTGGCTGGGCGGTGTAGTACGATACTGTGGTGGCGGAGCTAGGCCACCCTCTTCCCACTCACTCCTCGGCGCCGTGGCTGTCGGGCAGGGCGGCGAAATACAATACAGTGGCGGCAGCGCTAAAAAGCAAGAAAGGGACCAAGAACTAGAGGTCATGGTCATCTTCAGAAGTACATTGCCGGGGCCCCGTTCGAGAGGATGGCAGTAGATATTTTGGGTCCCTTGCCAGTGACTGAGAGGAAGAATCGGTACCTATTGGTGGTGCAAGACTACTTCACCAAGTGGCCTGAAGTCATACCAATACCTAACCAAGAGGCTAGCACA
>PNEQ01002977.1:0-10484 GCA_003012365.1 Medauroidea extradentata | reverse complement strand
CTTCACTTGAACGAAACTGTGACGTACGTATTTAACCTCCAGCCAACTACATAACCACTGCTTCATCTGCCTGTTAAGATAGCCACAGGTTAAAGTGTCAGTCACACGTTAGCCAGAGGTGGTAAAACCAAATTTTCGATTTAACCTCCAGCTAAGACTGACTTGAAGTTTAGCCGAAGGTGGTAAAACCGGCCCTAAGTGTAACATTAAGCACAACATGCAAAGTAATTTAGGAGGTGGGATATTCATACCACGCTGAGAATATTTGAAAAGGTTGTATGATTCAGTGTAGAGAATAAGCAGCAGAAATCATCGCATGGTAGAGTGTGGCTAATAGTAGCTAAATTAAAATTAAGTTTGCCTAATGTGATAGAGTTTTATATTAATAGTAATTTACAACTTCGTGACTTTTTTCATCTCAGCACCTGTTATAGTCATATGTGTCTCAAATATATTTTATTTTTCAGATTGACGAGATAATACAGTCGCTAGTTGCATCTGATAGGCTTCAACGACCGGCTGATGTTGGTGATGGAGGAAAGCTACCTTACAAAATAGAGGTATCATCAAACAAAAAACAGTATGCAGCTGTGCAAGAAATTCCATATTTTGGTGTTCATTGCTACTTTGCAATTTCCTCAGAACCCATCCCTCATTGGGAAAATATTACAGATATGTTGTATGACGCTTCCCACAAGGACATTGGAACACCAATTTCGTTTATTGGCTCACCACTTAATAAACATGAACCGATTAAGTACAAGAAACCAAAAGAAAAAGTTAGCTATGGCCTTGACAATGTAGACGTTCACAGAGTAGTTGTGGATGTCTTGGAAGGACAATCTCAGACACAAATATCCCAACAACGTTTACCGGGAGTTCGTACTAAGCTACGTTCTGCAACAAGGATTCCTATGACCCCTAATTTCAATGCAATCTGGCGACAAACGCACATGTGACTGATGTACACAAATTCTCTTTCAAATTAAAAAAAAATATTAAATACAAATATTTTTATGACTTCTGAACTAATAATTTTTTAAAGATAAGTGACCCATTGATGAACAGTATATTTCCTGTCACATTAGGAAATATTTAAGGTTGTTTTGAATTAAATTTTTGAAGAAATTAATTGCAGACATTAAGAGTAATATTCCAGGAAAACTTAATTTCCTTTATAGAGATTTCCTCAAGCTGCAAATAATTAATGATGTCATTTAAATACAGGTAAGAATGTCACATAGGACGTTTTTAGTTTGGTGGTATTTGTGGCTGAAAATAGTGATGGTGTAAAGGATTGACAGTACTTGTATTCATTGAATATTTATGTAAGGAAATGAAGCAGTGTTCTAAATGGTCATTTTGTTTTTAATAAAAATATTACAAGCCAGTTTTACAAGTGAACTCGACGACATAATTTTGTTGTTTTGGCTTATCATTTTGTCATTTTTGCAGTAAACGAAACACAAACTGTAATTACCAACACGATGTCATCATAATTTAGTCCAATATATGAATAATAATCTACATTTTCTGTACATTCTAACCTTTCTTTTAACTCTTCTTCTCTCAATAATTTTTATGTTTCTCGTGAACGGCATTGAGACAGCTGTGCTACCATCTCGGGGTAAGTTTCGCAAGACCCTGCCCACCCCTCGAATTATCGGCCAATCATGGGTACCTTGAAATCGCCTATTGACTAATGACGTTGCCACAGCCAGTGGAACAGACAAAACAGTACAGCTGCTGAGATTTCTTCG
The DNA here is from genome assembly GCA_003012365.1 of Medauroidea extradentata. Taxonomy (NCBI): domain Eukaryota; kingdom Metazoa; phylum Arthropoda; class Insecta; order Phasmatodea; family Phasmatidae; genus Medauroidea; species Medauroidea extradentata. Next base: position 8,724 of record PNEQ01002977.1, on the reverse strand, counting down.
CAAACTGCACGCTATTGACTGCAATTTTAAACTCAAAATAACTTATTTATTTTATGCTAACCATGTCATGTTGTACATAATACAGTATTACATATGTATACTGTAATTTTGTCGTTAATAGCAGACTATTAGGTATCATCTTTAAGCTTAAACCACGCAGTCCTCCTTGATTTATCAGACTGCGCTAAAGTTAAGATTTTATTCCGAGTAAATTGAATTTTATTGCTGCGAAACGAACTATCATCCACATTTATACTCTTCGAAGTTCAAGCCATACTTTATTTTACCGCATAAACTACTTTATTGAACACAATTTCACGACTTGAACATATGTTGCTGTCGTTTGTGTGTTACGTACATTAAAATAGTATTGTGATGTCACTGGGTCATAAACATGGCTGTTCACATTTTTGCCTCGCAAAACAGACTGCTCATTTCATTTAAGTTTTTCTGGAGTTACACAGAGGCAATGAAAGAAGGTATAGTACAGTTGTTCATTAAATTATACGCACTTTTAAATAAAAATATAACTAAATAATAGGAATTTTCTCTATTACCTTCCTCTAAAATCAATAGTTTGGCTGGTACATGATGAGAAGTGAGTCATGATATTTACCATTTTCTAATCTATTTCAGATATTAATTTAATTTGTAAAATAATTAAACTATGTAAGACTGAGTAGGTCCTGATTCACATTTGCAAGATTGATAAAAGATCGGTACTAGCCTACCTAGACCTAGTGTTCCAGTTCCAGAATCAACAAAATCTTAAAATTAAAGTTGTTTAATTACTACTGTTGACATTTATAGTGAAAAAAGTGGTGTAGGAAGTACAAACCACATGTATGCACACAAACATATTAAATAAAGACTACATATTAATTATGTTTACATTATACAACAAGAAAACTACATCGAGCACACACCTGAGAAATATAATGCACTGCAGAAAATAACACCTAAATAAATTTACTAGTGCAGTAAGATGCATTTCGTTCGTCGTGGTACCTTTCAAAATATTCAAATTTCAAATGTCAGCCATCACCAACTGATCGGTTTTGGCATGTGCAAATAATCCCTTGGCTTGTGATATTTTTATTTCTTATTTATTTACTTATTTATTTGGTTTATACAAACATACAAAATTTTCACAAACCGTACAGATTAAACCACTGGAGCAGAGCTCTAAGTGGGGTTCTTTAAAAGTTGTGTTACAGCTGAATAGAAAAGCAGGTGGCTAAGCCGGATTCACAACCAACTTAACGTACGTACAAATGACAGTTACAAGTTAGTGTTTCGCGGCGGGGTAGTGGTACATAAGTACTGTGTATTTCATGGACAATTTAGAATTGGGAGCTCTCGTGGATAGTAGGTATTAGTTGAATTTCGCTGATTGAGACACAGCAACGAAAACATGTTGCATGCAACATGTGTGGAGAGATATTGACTAAGGTACTGCGACGAAAGGGGAACAAATACATAATTTTCTGATTGGCGAAGGATTTGTATCTGCCATCTAGTTAAGTAAGTACTGTTATTTGTTACAAAATATTCAGTTGATTAGTGTATGTTTTGTATCGTAGCAGTTTGTGATCAGTATTATGTTTTGGATATGGTAATATCCCATACAGCACAGCGACATTGGGGCAACGCTGCTACAACATTTCGCCCAAAATTGTCAACATTGTCACAACGTTTCTTTATGTTGTAACGAAGTTGCCACAATGTTGCTACAACATCCAGATGTCACAAATCTGCAATGTTGCATGGGGAGGTTGCTGCAACGTTGCGTGAGGACGTTACAGTAATTTTGTGTGAAGACATTGCTGCAACATTGCAGGGGGATGTTGCAGCAATGTTGTGTAGGGACCTACCTGCAACATTTCAAGATGTCTTTGCTGAGATGTCTTTGCTGCGTGTTTCCAGATGTCTTTGCTGCACATTTCCAAATGTCGTTGCTGCATCGTTTCAAGATGACTTTGCCACAAAGTCTTGGAATGATGTTGCAGTGTGTTTTACACGATTTTGTATTATCAGTTTGTTAATGGTGTTGTTCATTAAAACCAGTAAATCTTTTGTGTTAAGACAAGTGTTTCTTCTGCTCAGAACAATTTGCAACTTATGTAAGTTTAGCTAAACATATTATACCAAAAATATCATCGTATGATCTTTATAAGGCTGCAGGTAATCATATCTTAAATGCTCACATATAGGGTAGCTGCCAATTTTCGAGGTATTATATGCCAGCCATTGTTATAACCATTTTGAAGTTCAGTATGAAACGTAAACCTTTCACCATTTCCTATGACTTACTTTTCATGTTGGCTGGTTAGTGTTGTATTCCAAATGTTAAAGTTACAAGCACTACCGTACATATTTTTTACGCTCAAAAGATACTGGATATAATTGCCCAAATTGGGAGGAGAAAGGTTAACTAGTTAAAAACATCAAAAATAAACATAACAAAATAGTTACATTAGGAAGCCGCCTGAAATTAAAGATGGCATTGACAACAAAATTTAAGCAAATTTTTTCTAACTCAAAATTAAAAATCAGTTGGGAGCTTCCTCTCCTGTCGTAAAATTTATCACTCTGCTCTGAACGAACTATGCCACTAGTACTGCACTGGTGGAATTTTTTAAGGATATTTAAATACTGTACAGGTACAGAGTCATACTGACTGGCTAGTAAGGACGAATCCTAACCGAAATTAGCAGTACCATTGTTCTACGAGTGAGAATGGTCCAATTTTTAACTTCTTCCAAAAACGTTACTTTTAAGGTGGCTGCCTAGCTAATGCTAAAAACTGTGTGTAATTTTTTCTAAGCAAAAGGTGGTGTCGTTGCGGGGTGTGGGACAGTTCCTATACAGCACACCTGATTGCAGAAACGTTGCTGCTATACATCACATTGTTTCAGTTTGGTTGCGAGCCTGTTTGAAACGTTGTATCAATGTTCCAAATGTTGTCAATGTTGCAGGAATGTTACTGTGAAATTATTTGTCTGGCCGTAACGTTGTAGCAATGTTTCAGATGGCCATATACTATTGAGTCAAAATTCTTTCGGTATTAAAAAATTCAAGTTTGACAGTAAATGCGGTTTTAAGGAGATTATTTGTTTTCTTGAGTTATATTTAATCATATTATAAATTTGTGTAGGGTTGTTCTAGTGAAACATTTAGGATCTCGTCAATGTTAGTTTGTGCAAAGTTGTGTCTTTTACTTGTATTGTTCTGGCAATGCATATGAAATAATGCTCGACTGGTTAATTTTATCAGACAGCACCAATATAGATGAATTAGTTCAGCCCTCAATACAACACCTTCTATACTACCCTGATGTACATAGCTGTTCAAGGCAAAGAGAGCACTTTTGAAGCCTTGGTTATTTTTTCCGTTTAGGCAAATTGTATATGTTTGCAACTTGTTAATATAAACTTAGCAGTGTCAGTAATAAATGTTAAGTGCCTAAAAGTTTACATCTTAGGTCACGATACATTTTCTTCCAATTCTGAACTAAGCTTAGGTTATTCCTCTGGTAAAGTATTATTTTCAGGTGCTAAGACAGTTGGTTAGAACTACCAAATTCACTCTTCCTTGTGGATACACTCCTATCAAGTTAAAACCCCTGTGGCAGTAGAAAAATCCTCTAACCATTCTTACGCCACTGATTTAGGGACTAGTTTTGACCAACATTCACATATAACATGAAATCAATGTTATAGATGCATTATGTAAAATAAAGCAAAGATATGTTACTGAGTAATTGGAGCAAGGAAGGTTTAAATCAATTTAATACCTAAAATTTTTTGTGAAATTTTGCTTGCGAGTCCAAGGTGCAAAATAGTGCTATTTTGGCAATTTTCCCAGAAGAGAGCATTTGGACCCCCACTTTAAATAGGTGGTCGATGTACCTTACAAAATTCCCAGGTTGCTTCCTCCCATGCAAATCCTAGCTGCAACACTGCATTTGGGTATACAATTAAACCCAGTTGGTAATAGACAAAATGTTGATCAAACTTCATACTTTGCTAAAGATAGGATAAGGTAGTAGGTTGATTGTGGATAAAGTAAACAAAGGATAAAAGTTGTATGAATAATATATTTATTTCTAGAGGAGTATTACAATATGTAGTATATTTAATAGCTTACATTTCCAGAATCAATGTCCTTTTTTTTTTCTGAAATAAAAATTTTAATGTAAATTACCATCAGGGAACATTAAGGCCATGTAGAATATTGTAACACAAAGAGTCCCTTTTCTTAACTCAAATTGCATTTAAATAGTACAAGGAACTTTTCACCCAGCAATGTGCAAAATACAATCGGAAAGAAAATGACCAGCGGCAGGTAACGCACCCAGCCGGAGCAACGCCAGTGAATAATAAACTTGACTGTTGGTGTGGATACGTGTGTAAATAGTTTGTATATAGTTATGTAATAAACCATTATTATACCACAATTGTTTTGTTTCATTTGCCCTACTTTCCAGACATATTATGTTTAGCCTGCTCTGCTCCCCGATGGGAACAACATCTGGCTAAAGTATATAATTGCACAATTTTGAGTAGTAGTATTTTCTCTCTTTTCCATTGCCTAAGTGATCTAGTGATGTTTCTTCCTCTTCCCACATTCCTGACATTTTTTCGTGGATTTTTTCAAGGACACAATTTTCAGCACTTCTTTCATTATCAGAGGCATTATTTCATGTAGAAACACACTGAATGAAATAACAGCAAATAATATGCACAAAAACATTAAATATGATGAATGAGTACAGCTGCAAAATCAGTATCGCGAACTTAACTTTGCTAAAATCAGCATTTTCAGTCCAAGGGGGACCATGCGAGGAGGCATAAACAAGGTGATAAATCTAATATATCAAACTATAGACCCATATCCCTTTTGAGCACCTTCTCAAAATGTTTGAATCAGTAATGAAGGACAGGCTTCTCAACTACTTAAATAAATTTAATCTTCTGAGCGACTTTCAGCATGGTTTCATAAAAAATAGAAATAAAAATACAGCAATAGGTAAATTAATAACTACAATTTTAGATCTATCAGATAAAAACGAAAAAACCTTAGGAGTCTTTGTTGATTTATCAAAGGCAATTGATACAGTCAACCATGCCATTCTACTTGAAAAAATTGAATTATTGGGTATAAGAGAAAATGTTCTAAAATGGTTTTAGTCCTACCTAAGAAATCGAATACAAAAAGTTGAAATCTCTTCTTTAAATAGCAATAATTATGTTCAGATACATATCTCAGGGCCAAAGGAAATTATTGATGGTGTACCTCAAGGAAGCATTTTGGACCCTCTTTTGTTTTTAATTTATGTAAATGATTTATGTGATACCATAAATGAAGGGTATGTTGTAGCTTTTGCTGAAGATACTAACCTTATTCTTCATAGCAATAGTTTAACTGAATTAGAAAATAACACCAACAGACTTCTGCATAAATTACAGAATTGGTTATTTCAAAATAAGTTTACAATGAACATTGAAAAAACCAAATACATCCAGTTTTCATTAAAGAAGGAGATTGATTATTTAAACATTCACATTGGTGGTGTACCTTTAAAAAGAGCTACCAATACGAAACTATTAGGTGTAATAGTTGAGGAACAAGTTAAATGGAAATATTATATTAAACTCATTTGTAAAAAGTTAAGCTCTTCTTGCTTTTTTTAAGGCAACTTGCTGGGAAATGTAGCCAAAATTGTGTAACGATGGCGTATTACGCTTACTTCCATTCGTTTATTACATATGGAATAATTATCTGGGGTCACAGTAAAAGTGAATTGAATGCAGTTTTTATTTTACAAAAAAGAGAAATTAGAAATTTGCTTAACCAACCGTTCTGAGAACACTGTAGGCCGTTATTCGAAAAATTCAACATCCTCCCTGTACCATGTATTTACATTTATAACACAATACTATATATTTGGAAAAACATGACCTGTTCATACAATCGTCACTTTGAAATTAATAATCATTATACTTGCCACCCAAAATTTGTGAAGTATGGTGCTACATACAACAATATTCATTGTATAGGGGGTGTAATATTTAATAAATTACCCAAACACATAAAAAATTTAAAGTGTATTTCAATATTTAAAAAAAAGTATTTTAAGACTTCTAGTTGAGAAATGTTATTATACTATAGATCAATTCTTGGAAGAGAAACTTTAAGCATTTACAGTAAACCATACTGAAGCATATCAATGTTAAGCTATATTTACTAAGTGTAGCTACTTCATGCATTTTATGTCATTTAACTCTGTTTACTTCTGTTATATACTTTGATATTGTATGTATATTGCAGGCTATTATATCGTATTATATTGTATGTATATTGTACTATATGACATATCCTATACCATACTTGTATATGACCTTTTGGATGAATAAAAATAAAATGAAATGAGGCTGGCACCCACTTCCTTCAAACCCCACAGCTCTTTTAAAACAGTGGCTCTTGCCAGGCACAAAATTGCAGACAAGGCAGTGGGCAATGTCGCTACATATGTTTACACTACGAAAATATTTATCAGTGCTACGAAACACAATTTTCATAGAAGAAAACCATCAGTTTGAACTGATTTTATGGTGGGGCGAAACACATAGTTTGTCCGGCCAATGAAATCCATGGCCAGGTGATTTCTCGGGTCGGTCCCCTTTCGGTTCCTACACCAAATGACTCAAAGACTCAAATACTACGGTAGTAATAGTTTATTGAGACATAACAGGTTTACATCCCGTCTTACACATTAAAGCATTAATAGATGTTAAAAGTATTGTAAATTATTATAATAGGAGAAAAGCAGCTCAAAATGATAAACAATTTTAAAGTAAGTATGTAAACATCAAGCATGTTGTGTCAAACTATTAACACACAGGATGCAAAAAATTATTGTTATAATTTAAAATTACAGTAAACAATGACTATATTATATTGTACCAACTACAATCATCCTGCTCCTCAAAAAACTGACAAGTACAGGGCCTGCAGCTATTTCCTTATTAGTTGTTGTAGCTTGCCTGTCTGCACCTTTCAACACTTGCATTCCTCTGTCCCTTCTTTTATTTTCTTAAAATAATCAATTCCCCCCCCCCCCCCTCTAACCTACACTCTTAATATTTCCTACGTAATCATTTTTTTCTGGACTAACATTTCTTTCCAACATTCTACACACCTGCCTCGTCCTGTCCGTAGCTATTTCAATCCCATCGTTCCTCTATTTCACATGCATCTCTGCCTGCACATGCTTTTTCATCCCTTTGTCTACCCATCCATAATGCTATGTTTCCCACTCAGCAACAATCCTCTTCCATGGTAGGGGAGAGTGGGGCACTTTCAGCAGTGGGGTACTTTCAGCATAATTTTGTTATTACCTTCATTTGAATGTTTCATGTTGGTACAATCTTTTGTATATTTGGCAACACTTCGACAAACAACTGCAGGCTAGTTTAGTTGAGTAATATACATGTTTATGGTTTGGTTTTTTGTTGGATTAACATTGATGGTAAAAGGTAATAAAATCAATGTTGTTGTAATTTATTATTTTCGTAGTAGTTTTTTAGACAAAGCCGTTAATAATTTTTAAGCAGTCAATTGAAATCTTTGTGTAAAACACAAAAAATTGTAATCATGTTAAACACAACAGGTTAGGGCTGATGAATTTATAAGTTGACCTGTGTAGGATATGGCACATTCAGCATGTATTGATAGGGTACTTTCGGCATGCTGATTGTACCCCATGGGATACTTTCAGCATGCTGGCTGCGGTCCATGAACCATATTCATTTCGGATAAATTATATAGAGATGAAAATTATATGTTATAGATTACAAGAACTTAAACTGAGAAGACACATAGAGCGGAAATAAGCGAAAACAGCATCAAAGAGCCTTAATTGCTATCTTCAACAATACTAGGAGCATCAGAAATACAGCAGAAGTGTACCAGCTCATGCGTCAAACGCTTCAAAGCAGAATTACGAAAATTCTTGAGAAAAAGTGCAAGGAAGATTTCCTCAGGAAATACAGTAATGAAGACTCTGGACAAGAAAGTGAAAAAAGTGTTGAAGAATTAAGTAGCAAATATGCTGCAAGACAGATTTTCACAACTAAGGAAAAGAACTACTCGCAACCTACGTAAAAAATTGTGCTGATTTGAACTATGGTCTTATCTACAAGCATGTTAGGCAGCTTGCCTTCGAATATGGTTCTAAACTGAAGAAGAAGATGCCTAAGAACTGGATTTCAGAACAAATGGCAGGTTTGGATTGGATTAGGGGATTTTTATGACGACAAAAGAATTTATCGTTAAGAAAACCCGAGAGCACCAGCCTTTCCCGAGCATCAGGATTTAACAAGAAAGCAGTAGGTAGTTTCTTTCAGATGAAGATGTTTTGCAGAAACACAACTTCCCTCCTAGTCGGATATTCGATTTAGATGAATGTGGGGTTACAACAGTTTTGAAACCAACAAAAATTGTGGCTGAAAAGGGTAAAAAAAAAAAACCAATTGGGATTGCTGCATCTTCCGAAAGGGGAGAACTAGTAACCTTTGTAGGAATTGTGAATGCTTCAGGTGGGTTTTTGCCACCAGTCTGTGTATATCCAAGGCTAAGGCAGCCTGAAGATTATTTGGTTGGTGGATTTCCTGAAAGTCTTGCCCTTGGTAGTAAAAGTGGTTGGATGACTAGTGACTT
>PNEQ01002976.1:7734-29270 GCA_003012365.1 Medauroidea extradentata | reverse complement strand
AAATTGAGATTTCAATGCTAAACTTTCAAAACAAACCTTCGCGGGTGTTTTTCAAAACAACAACATGCTTGTTTACTGCCAGATATCGTTCGAGTGGTCACAGCCACTAGCAACTGCCCGTCCTGCCATTTCGCTGCCAGCGAAAAATGGCACTTGCCCTCGGCTGGTAAAACTGGCAGACCACGCGAACAAACCTCATACCACTAATTTCACAAGTTTGATTTGCACATATTTTCGAATATCTGTTGGGAAAAGATACAACTCCTTTGAGCACAGCATTAATTTGGTTTTCGGGGATAGTTGAAATTTCGCCATAACGGAATGATATAAGATGTGAAATTCTGACATGTCCAAAATTATATAAATTTGAATATCCTATTGACGGAAAATAAATAAAAAAAGTGGCACAGAGTTGGTTTTCTCTTATATAACAATATTTTATCAAAGTGTCCTATACACTATACTTTATGTTCTATGAAGCAAGTAAAAATCCCCCGCAAAAGACGCGAAACGATTTCTGTATTTGAATATTTGACCTGTTGATGTGGCTAAATTTTCGTGTATTTTAGATTCCATTATCTTTACAGCTATTGAGTCTTTTCTGGCCAAAAGATAATTTCTAAGTTTTTCAGTTCCAATTCATTGAATGGCCATAGTTTAGTTTTGAAGGTTATATTTGTTCGACATTTTCCCGCCACCCGGTTCAAAAGAAAAAATGGCGGAAAGCACGATGGAGTGTTACAAGTCTAGTGGTGAAGATGGAAATGTTATTACCATGTTAGATGTTCTGGAAGAAGAGAAGGAATTGGAAGATGATGCCACAGCAGTGTTGGGTGCTTCAGATGACAAAAATTGCACTTATTCTGAGGTAAGCCTATAGAATCCTGACTTCTGTTTTTGTTCTGGTCAGTGGTAACAAGTAAAAGATGGCTTTTAGGTGTGCAATATAGTTTCAGCCGATGACTAATGTTAATTGTTATCCACTGGTTCGGTTGAAGTTATTTATGCGAAATTCTTACGTCTTTTAGTGTTACAGTAAACGTAGAAGTTATTTCAATATTAGTTTCTGTTGATGGGTTGTGATTGAACAGCTTGAACATATTGCACCTACATTAGTTAAGTATTCGAGGGTAGAAGGCGCGGAAATTATTTTCCTTGTTTTTCTTATTTCTGTGTTTGTTCTTAAGTAGTTTGCATTATTTAAATACCTACATATTATGAGTAAGCCTGTGAAGTGACTCAGTAAATAGTTCTCAATGTGTTTGATGTGTCAGTGGTTGTTTGCTAGCCTTGTTTTTTAGGTATTTGTCTTCGAATATTGAATTTTGATGGCCAGTAAAATTCTGGGAATATTGTTTCAAATTTAAACATACCAACTGCATAACTTTTGAGGTTAGGTTTGGAATGTTTGTGTTAGCTTTGTTGATAATGTAGGGCCTTCACACTTCTGGCATGCACCCAAACACATACAGCGGTCCTGAGATGCATAGCGCATGCACACATGCTCGCTACACATACATTTGCACTCGGCCACTTGGAACAACACACTCTTATGTCACAAATGTTAAACAATTCACAATCCAGGTGCATACAGCTTGGTGGCTAAAGACCTGGAAAACCGAGACTTGTCTGGGGACGTTAAGTGTGAATTACTGGCCAACAGCAATGTCCACATTTCCTACATGTAGAAGTTGGGAGCGACTGCATCAGGAGAGGAACACGGATGACTGGTCTGTTGGGTATGTCCACGAGAAATAGGACAAAACACTTAAATTTTTAAAATAACAGAATATCTATAAAAGTTTGATGAACAGAAGGTAAAAACTACAAAGAATGTTGGTAGTACTGAATTGCAGAAAATAAACATTGTGTTTGTTTATGTTAGGCGTCAAAGTTTATCTTGTAAGGCAGTCCTAGCAGAGTTGCCTTTGTGTACATTTCTTAAGTGTTTTTTCAAGTATTTTTATAATAAACAGAAGAAGCAAAGATAGTGTATGTTATTGCCCAACATTTAAGGTAAGTAATTGTAAGGTTCAATTTTTGTTTGATATTTGCTACCGGTACACCTTTTACTAAGCCTTGTACGTAGCTAGGTTAATATGTAACGTGAGTGACCAGAAACATGGAAAAATTTATCTGCAGTCCATAATATTCACTGTAGACAAACAAAAAAAAATTATGTACTTCATAATTATGAAGTTCAGTAACATGGATATTATTTTCAAATAGTGAACTTAACCTAAAAAATTTTATTGAGGTGCAATTTTTTGTAACGTTAGTGACCAGTGTCACTAACTTTGCATAGCCATGACAAAAACCTAAATTTAACTAGGAATATTATTATAATGCTGTTTCAGAAATGTAGCATTGTTAACAGGACAAAATGCATATTTTTGTCAAGTACTAGCCTCCAACAATATCTAGGCTAAACATAATTTCTTTCTTAGTGATAAAAAAATTTGGAATGTGTATACAACTTGTAGTTATATGCAAAAAAACCCTAACTTTTAACAACAATTGTATTTTAATAGCACTCTTTAATAGATATTTTATTTCCCAGATATGCCGTTAACTGGGGCCGAGAAAACTAGAAGTTGGCGGCAGAAGTTAAAAGAAGAAGGAAAGTATGAAGAATACAAGGTAAAACAAAAACAGTGTATGAAAAAGAAAAGAGAAAGATACAATCAAGAACTAGCGAAACTGAATGACAGGAATAGAAAAAGAATTATACTAGAAGAAAGAAGAAATACTAAAGAGAGAGTGTCAAAACATAGAAAATTGAAGAAACATTTGATGTAACAGAATCCAACACCTCTGGCAGTTTACAAAAATGCATGTTCACTTGGAAAAGCCACTGCTCGTGCCAGACAGGCATTACCAAAATCACCACGGAAAAAAAAGTGTGTGGTGAAAAAATTGTATCAGAGTATTGTGGGAAGTGAGGATTTTGAAACCGGTAATAGCCATACAGGTACCAATTCTCTGGTGCTAAGTTCAGGTACAGTTGACAGAATAAACAAGTTTTACGAACGTGACGATATCAGTCGACAGGCACCTGGAATGAAAGACGTGGTGACCGTCAAACATAACGATGGCTCTAAACATAAACTTCAAGCTTGGCACCTTTTTCAATCCATCAGAGAAACCCATGCATTGTTTGTTGCAGAGAATGAAGATATTAAGATTGGGAAAAGCAAATTCAGTGAACTGAGACCCCAGCATGTTAAGCTTGCTAGTAAAATGCCACACAATGTGTGTCTATGCAGATATCATGAAAACTTGATTGCTTCAGTGAATGCTTTACACAACACATTTTCATCATTTCCAAAGTACACAGAAAATTTCTGGGATCACTTCTTGTGCCAACCGCCCTCTGAAGAATGCTGGCTTAGTAAATGTGTAGCATGTAACAGAAATCTCAATAGCCGAATGACAAAACTACTAGATGATCAAAATGATTGTGAAGATGTGAAGTGGTTTGTGTGGAAAGATCTTGCAGATGGAAGTTTACGGAAAGTGATGGAAGAAGACAGTGTGGTGGAACTTGTTAAATACATTACTTCCATTTCTAATCAGTTCCTTGAACATGTATATGTGAAGCGTGAACAGTCTAAAAGCTACCAGAATGACAGGTCATTGACAGTTTCACCACAATATAGTAATAATGTCGCACTTGTCCATGTGGATTTCTCCGAGAATTATACATGAATTGCTCAGAATGAAATCCAAAGTTACCACTGGAAGCAGCCCCAAGTAACTCTGTTTACTGCTAGCATTTGTTACAATGGTGAGCAACATCCTTTGGTAATTGTGTCTGATAACTTGGATCACACAAAATGCACTATTGTACCATAGGCTACATGTCTAGTATATTCAATGATCTTCCTAGTGATATAACTGAGATCAGAGTGTGGTCAGATGGTCCCAGTGGCCAATTTAAAAACAAATATATAGTTTACAGCCTAAAGACTCTAGAAAAAAATTCATAAAAAGAAAATTGTGTGGAACTACTTTGCTACCAGCCACAGCAAAGGTGCTGTAGATGGAATAGGAGGATCTGTTAAAAGACAAGTGCGACAGGCAGTTTTGAGTGGCAAAAGTGCAGTTGAAAATGCCAATGAGTTTTGTAATGCAACAAAGCAAGTCAGTAATGTAAAAACTGTTCACATCCCAGAAATTGAAGTGGAGAATTTCAAGAAAGAAATAAACCTGTAAGAAATTTTGAATGAAGCAATTACAATTCAAGGAATTTCAAAAATTCATTCACTTACCTGGAAGAGAAACTCCGTAAAGACCTATGCACTTACAAAGATTTTAGAAAGAGAAAGAAGTAATATGGAAATTTTGGATTCAAATACACAAGGGACGTCGCAAAGAGTTCCTGTTTATCATCAGATATATTCTTCAAGCTCAGACAACTCTGACACAGATGAGCGCTGCAAGAGTTCATTCTCGCCAGCAAAAGAGGATATAAAAAGTGGTTACTTTGTTCTTGCAGAATTCAATCACGTCAGAAAAAATGACACAGTCAGGTTTCGATATGCTGCTATTTGTCAAGGTGATGCTGATGAACAAGGTGATGTGGAAGTTACGTGTTTGAAAAGTGTGGAGAACAATGTACTTTTTAGAATAAATGAAAAAGACACTACTTTTGTAAATAACAAACAAATTTTAACTATTTTAGATTGCCCCGAAGTTAAAATGAAAGGCAATAGAATGTATTATAGATTCAACAAACCTGTTGATATTAAGGAACTCTGAACAAAAATTTTAAGTTTTTGTGTGAATAATAGAAGGTCCAGATATTAAGGTAACATAAAATATGAAAATTATGTTTTAATAGTCAAAGAATTGCTATTTCATAGTTCACTGTTACTAACAACACAGCAACAATGACAACTACCACCAAAATACTTGCTGGATAAGTCAATATAATATGTCTAATGACTAACTGATAACTTGTTTGCAATTGTGATTACATTGTTTCTGTAGTTTGTCTTTAGTTACGTAAGTATTTTTGTCAATCCTCATATTAATATTAACTTAATGATTTAAGGTAATAGTGGTGAATAACTGAGATGTGTGAAGTTGCCAGAGAGACATCATCACTCTATTGTCAGTTCTACAGCCAGATTTCAGATCCGTGACAAATTGTAACGTGGGTGACTGTAACGTTAGTGACCAACATGAAAATATTTAAACTAAAATTTAAGTACAATAGTATAAAATAAATACATACAAGTTTGCGTATTCCTATTCAAAAAAGTTTACACTAATTTCTAAGAGCACAGCTGTATTTATTGATTAATTACCAGAGCAGATAATTAACATTTAAATTTTAGCTATACATGTTACGTCCTTTTATTGTAATGTTAGTGACCAAAGTAAAGCACTCAATATTCTACACATTTTGATTCCTTAATTAATGAATAGTTAGGACATGCTTGTATAAATAAAGAGCTTCACTGCTAGGTATCTGTATGTGTTAATTCAGTTGTGTGTGAAATATTATACAGGAATACAGACTGTAGTCATATTGTAACGTTAGTGACCATGGCCAGGCCCTGTTAGTAACTAGGCCTAAATGTGTATAATGCTGCCATTACATGTTTACGTACTACGACACAAAGTGAATTACATACTTAAATTTTTAACTATTTATGGTAGGCCTATTCATATTATAATAATCCTACCTGAGAAATTGTGTGGAAAATTTTTGAAGGCAAGTTAAATATTATGAAGATATGGGTAGGAATGTTAGTTTTGAAATTTTAGTAAAAAATTAACAGTAGACCTACTCAAAATATGCTTAGGTCAGTGAAGGAGTGAAATTTACTGTCTGATTAGTTGGTGTAGGGATGCTGAAAGTTTACGAGAGATTTGGTAAGTATTTGAAGAAGCAGTTACAGCTTGCCACTGAGCGGTTGTCCAACTGTAATTGATTAGATTTTTTATTTTAGCCATTAAGCATTACAAGCAATAGGCTATGTCCATGGTACATTAATTACACATATTAGTCATATCACATTCATAAAATTCAGTAATGTTATAAAAAGGATGCCTTTTAAGCCAAGTTTTAATTCATTTGACAAATCTTACTTTGTTCAACTCCCTAACATTTACAGGCAGAGTGTTAAACATTTTTATTCCTGTCACTGGAAAACAATTTAAAGATTTACTTAATCTTAACCTTGGTATAATTAGGTTAGTACAATTTCTTGTGTTATGACCATGAATTTGGTGAGCAAGTACATAATTTTCTATGTTATCGTTAATAGCTGCAAGACATTGAAGAATATATATATTGACCACCGTTAATATACCAGTTTCTTTAAAATATGGTTTACAATGTTCAGTATAATTAACTCC
This sequence comes from Medauroidea extradentata, assembly GCA_003012365.1. Taxonomy (NCBI): domain Eukaryota; kingdom Metazoa; phylum Arthropoda; class Insecta; order Phasmatodea; family Phasmatidae; genus Medauroidea; species Medauroidea extradentata. The sequence goes on along the minus strand of PNEQ01002976.1, from coordinate 22,901 downwards.
ACAGAGCAGTCTCACAACTTTTTTCTGTAATAAAAGTATTTTTGACACTGCAGGGAAATGACCCCATAATCTATTACCGTAAGTCAATACTGAGTGAAAAAATGCAAAGTATGCAATTAAAATACAATTAGTTGGCAAATCAGTCTTAAGTCTACTGAGTAAGTAATACACACTACTTAGTTTAACACACAGAGAGTTGATATGATCTTCCCATACTAAACTAGAATCTAATAGGAATCCCAGCAATTTAACGGATTTAATATTTGCATTGGTTTGACACAGACTAAAAATAATCTCTTGGGTCTTATTGACATTTATTGCAAGATTGTTCAAACTAAACCAATCACAAGCTGCATTAAACATATCTTTAACAGTGATTTGAGCTTGAGTATAGTCGTTGTGACTTGTAAACAACGTAGTGTCATCAGCAAAGAATAGAACACCTCTATTAACACTAAAATACAAGTCATTTATCATTGTTATAAATAACAGTGGCCCCAGGACAGAGCCTTGGGTTACTCCATGTTTAACATAGACAGGTGCAGAATTTGTGCCATTCCAGCTAACAATCTGACGTCTGTTGCTCAAATAAGACTGGATAAGCATGAGAGCATTAGAGTTTATACCATATGTTTCAAGTTTCCTTATTAAAATATTATGAGAGACACAGTCAAACGCCCTAGATAAATCACACAACAGTACTGCTGTAGATTGATTACAGTTAAACGCTTTTAAAATAACACCTACAAGTGACTCAACTGCCATGGTTGTCGACTTGTTTTTACGAAAACCATAAGTCAGTATATTGAGGGATAGTACCCGGGATTGGATATATGTTAAAGAATTTTTAAATTTGTGAAATTCAGAATAAATTGTTAATGACAAGGTATCTGTACGCTGGACAAATTTCTGAACCTTCCTCGTCTAAGAAAGTGTAGGAATAAAATTGTGTAAGTGGTTTGTTTAATATCAATTTTTTAAATAGGCATTGCAAGTAACTAGTGACTGGGTTGTTGATAATCCAAAATTCTAACATTGAATAGTTAGTGTCCCTCAATTAGATAATATATGCAAAGTAGGCAGAAAATTTGCAGCAAAAATTTTAAGAACGTTTGTAACGTTTATTAAACTGTTGGAGAACTGTTGTGAAAGTCATAGGGTAATATATTTAAAACAAATTGTGTAAGTTTTTATCACTAGCCAATCGTGGGTAATGGAATTACTTTAGTAGGCCTGCTCCTCTATTGAATACCACCTTTAAATATTTTCAAAACATTGTGTCCCCCACTCTCAGAATTAAGGCATCCATGTTGCTTAGCAATCTCCTATGAAGCTGTCAAATTGGTTGAAATACAAATAAAATAAGATACGTATTACACAATACGAAACGTATAAGTAAGTTTGCTTGCTTCAGTTCTATTACAAATGGTGATTCTTCTCTAATATAGCACGGGCTGTCGCAAAAAAATTTGTCTGCTTCCTAACAACGATATTGCCAGAACCGCCAACTGCGGGATGTGAATGAGCAACGACCATAGATAACTATGCACTAGACATACAATCAGTATATTCAAGGAGTATTTCTTTTCTATTTTTATTTTTAACTATTCAGTCCCAGTTGTTCATCCTTATATATTATGTCAGTTTTGTATCTGGCATCATTTAATAGGTAGTACTTAGTGTGCTTTGGGTGCATAGTCAAATAAAACACCAAAGAATAACTTAATAAAATGCTACAAGATAATTAATTTTTGTGGGTGGTGATGAAGTAAGAAGGGTATCGAGGAGAACAGAGAGGGGTAGACAGTCGATGCGGTGAGGACGGTCAGGGAGTGTAATGCACTGCGGACGGAGTTGGTGACTGAGGGGAGTTGGAAGGTTTAGGAAGGGACTCTAGGGTTGGTACTGTGGGGATGGGGAGGAGTCTGCTTGCCACCGGGTGTTAGCCCAATGGGTAAAGTGTTTATGGATGTTTCCTTGCAGGGCTATGTTAAGAGACAAGCACTGTATGCATGCAAGACGTGTATCCCAGAGGCGAAGGACACTCAGAAACCTGGCGGGGTGTGCTTGGCCTGCAGCTACTCCTGTCACGAGGGCCACGAACTGGTTGAACTGTACACAAAGAGGTGAGCGACCTTGCCCCAGTATGGACCTACAAAGTGTCAACATCTCATTAGAAAGTACAAACACACACTTCTTATTGAGGGCAGTCAAGTAGCACTAGCAGTAAGGTAAAGGCAGAAAACTGTGGCTTGTTTTTTTTTATGCAACATGTAGACAGAAATACACAAGTACTTACAGGTATATAGACACAAAATACACGTGGCTGACATATTTTTCGCATCATTGCACAGTCTCAACATTTCACTGGCCAATCCAGCTTTCTTACGCTACACAATGGGGCGAAAATGTGTCATAGGGCCTACATGTGTATTTGGCGAAAGTTCCAACTACTACGGATTATCCGTATTTTATACGAATTTCAATGTTTTACTACGGAAGTACGGATTCTGTTTATTAACTACGGATTTATCGTCTTCTGGCCGACTATAAATAAACAGCCATGTTGCATCGTGGATGCTTGTATTTCGATCCGTAACTGTGTTGATCGTACGGCGCAATATTTCTTCCCCCATGCTCCGGCACACTGACAGTGTTTTGTTTTTCACGTTTTCAGTTTGCCGAAACAATATTTAGGCGTCAGTAGCGTATTTACAAACTAATTTGTTTACATTTTGCGTGGCACACTTTAGAAGGTGTTGTATGAGATAGAAAAATTAATTTTGTATAATTGATTATTCGTATTACCTCAGGCATGGCAGCACAGCTCTGATTTATCTATTAGTTATAGACTCGTGTAGTCGAATTAAGTTATACGTGGATATGGAAAATGAAGCATGTTTGTCCATACAAGTATTGTTCAGAAAAATCACAGTTGTGTACATGTTTAAGTGCTTCACATGTATCTCAACACCACGTGTTTTGTGAATTGTGTAAATGTGACTTCAGTGTAAACACTGTGGTAAAGATGCTGCCATCATATTTATGGTAAAAAAAGGTCAAGCATTTTCAAAGTTAGTAATTTAACTTACTTTGTCTTTTAACACATTCACTACTGAAAACTACACATTTTTCACAAAATTGCTACTAAAAGCTTTAGTAAATGGTTGGCATCTCTGGGTGTTTTTATATCTGCAAGTAAAGCTCTGGAAGCGTTCTGCCTACATGTTTTAGTAATACCGGCAACTATATTATTTGTACGTATTAGTTTTATAGTTATGAGAATATTTCTAAAAATTATTTTCCATGAAAAAGAAAAATTCAAACAATACTGCCGTTAGGCAGGACTGCTTGGAATGTCACTAGAAACATTTTTCATCAATAATTTATATATATAAAATCAATAGTTTGGCCGGTGCACAATGAGTAGCTAAACTATATATTTACCCAAATGAGAAATACAGTAGCGATGTTGAAGTCTTGTATCCAGTCTTGCTTGCCAGAGTTGAAAAATTTATGTTCCAAAATGATTTCTTTATATAAGAGTTTTGATTTCTTATAGTGTTATGCCACACAGATGAACTGAACTGGTTAATTGGAGCACAGATAATCGGGAGTTTACTGTAATATCTCTTATGTAAGGTTTTTTTGTTAATTTTCACCTGGTATTGAGAGTGATACTAAAATAAAATTATTCATTTTCTTTGTATTTATATGAACAAAAAGTTTAATGATTTGTTTTGTCAGGGACTTTCGCTGCGACTGTGGCAACAGCAGATTCCAGAACAGGAAATGCAATCTTGAGCCGGTGAGTCATTTGGTCTATACATTCTTATGAAAATAATAAGACATTCGGCTTCGGTGCCAGGTTTCTGGGGTAAAAGGTTTTACACTGATCTCTAAATACAATGTTAGAAACCTGTCCAAATCATGGGCGTACCACGGGGTGGATTTAAGGTGTTGCATAAAATATGTCAATATCTGCCTGCTAGGTTCAAAAAGTTCTCTGCGCCTCCTTTTTGTTTAATACTGCATGTTTCAGCAAAATAATTTTATATACTACAAACTTTGTTACAGTTACACTGACTACGGAAGTAGGTTACATCACACTGTTTAGAGGGTAGGCATCCCTGCATTAATTATCGCTTTATATGGAGCTGCAATTTGTATGTGTGATAATTTGTAACAAAATTAATTTATTAGGAATTTAAAAATCCTTATTTTTTATTTATTCAGACTTTTCAGTGGTTATTGTAACCTATCAATTATTCTTTCCGTGCAACATATTTGTATTACTAGAATGTTTCTTTTAAACATTCATTATGTTAGGCACTGCTTTGTTCAACCCGCTCCCCCCTCCCCCCCCCCATCCACCCAATATAATCTTGTGTGTTTCCCTGGCTCAAATAGATTACAATATTTTCTCTTAGTCTGTGTTACGTTGTAACATTTAAAGTGTTGTTAATGTACACTTAAGTGTTTCTTATTTACCTCCCACAAATTTGCGTCACTGAACTTAGTTATGTTTGTTGAAGCTAAGAAGTAGTTTTCCTGTCACGGAAATGCTCTTACTCTGGTCCCCTAGGTAATTTCCGTGAGTTATTTGTGTTATACATTATTCTAATTTACTTTTGAATCACAAATATCATATTCGTAAGCTTGGTGATTTTTCACAACACAATTTGCCTCAAAATTTGGACATTAGCGACATAGCTGCTCCACAACTTATCCAGCATAGTTTTTTGTAGTGATGCTTTGCATTTCTACTTTGTTCAGTTTATAAATTATATGTGATGATAAGTAACAGTGCAGGGCCTGTTGTATGAGAGAAAGTAAAGTATGTGAAAAAGTGAGCGACTCACCAACCTGACATATCGTGTTATTAACTCACCTTCCATCACTGTACTTCAGTCACTGGGGCTTTGACATAGGTAACTGCTCCAACTTCCTAATACTTTGTGGTGACATAACTTTCCAGTTATAACCCACTCTCAGTTTGTAATTTTAGCTCATCCAGTTGAAGCGATCACATTTCCAAGGAAACGCTATACTTGGATATGGCCTTACAACTTTCTTTTGAACTTTGAGTCCACAAGAAAATACACATTCCCTTTCTGCCAATCTCGTGTTGTCCTTCGTTTTGCACTGATGTAAAATTGAGTTGGAAAGTTTTGCAATTAAGGTGACAAGGTTTCCTTTAACTCTTCAGCTGCGACATTTGACTAGTCAAATATACAAAATATTGCTATTGCTAAACTGTGGCGTGCAACTTTAGTCGAACACTAAATTAAATGTCTTTGTAAACACTACATAGTATGTGGTTTTCTCGCTTGGAAATAACAAAATAATAATATATACTGTATGCATGCATGTGTGTGTGTGTGTGTGTGTGTATATATATGTATAGGCTCACTCACTCACTCTCCCCCCCCCCCTCTCTCTCTCTATATATATATATGTATTTATATATATTATTTGCGTACAGTAGTTAAACTTTTTTATTCCTCAGCAAAAGAGTTAAATGTGTTCTGTGTTTATAAGGCCGCGGTTACGCGGCGGCCTGAATTAGACAACCGAAAGAGGTTTAGTCAGCCATTTTTAAACACCTTCAGTGTATAGCTGCCAAAGTGAACACGTTCACGTGGTTACACGGTACTCGATTGTCGCAGTAAAAATCGATTGTGTTTTGTTACGACAGCATATTGTTTTGAGGTTATGTTTGGTTTAACCGTTTAAGCTATGTACAAAAGGTAACCAGAGGAAAGTAGACGGAGTCACGTCAAATTTACGTTATATTTTTGAACTCGCTTGTTTTCATATTAAAAGTTGCGTTGGTCGCGATAAACATAACCTTTTGAAAGCTCTGCTTACCCCGTCCCAAAGCTTGTAACACTCTCATATGTTGGTGCAATGTGTTATGTGGGGACAAAAATTCTTCGTGACACAAAACATTTGAACCAATATTACACTTTATGGAACGTGGCAAGGATTTTCGAAAAGTTACTTTTAACGTGAACGACCACGTGCCTGCTTCATGCATACAAGAGTACTGGAAATGGCATACATTCATTTTCCGTGGCAAATATATTGAAGGGTTCATATTTTTATATGAAACTATTTTTACTTATACGTAGCCAACAAAACATTTTAATAACTTAATTTCCGCTGCTGCAACACAGCACGGGGTTGTCAGCCATATTGTGCACAATGCTTGTTGACGTTTAACGAGCCAATCACAGCAAGGCATACAGATAGTTGTTTAGGTGAAGAACCTTTACAACCTGTTCAGTTTGAATAGGAAGCAGCAACGATATGAACTACTTCAGACACCGTGTGTCCACGCGTACAGCTGAGCAAGATTAATTTAAACTAGTTCCGAGGCCCGTGTAACCGCGGCCTAAAGCAATGTGTTTGAAGATCATGTTATTTACTAACTTTCTGGTGCAGTGTTTTGTCAAAGCATTTGCTTGGAAAGCATGAACAATATTAAGGCCTGCTCAGTAGTTGTACATATACTTAAAAAAATGTTTTTTTAGAGCAAAATCTCTTAATTTTGTTACAAATATATAATTTATAGGGGCTACCTAATTTTTTGGAAGCAGTAAACCTCTTAGTTTTTCAGTTTATTGCACCCAAGGTATCACCAATTTTATTATGAAAACAAGCCAAAACTAAGGAAAATAATTTCTTTATAGATAAATTGTGAATTACTTTGCAATACACTTACGTAGAATTATGTATTGCACATCTTGTCTTATTTTTTTGTTAATTTTTTCAAAGCACTCAGTTAAAACATATTTTCAGTTTTTGCACCAATGTGGGACTACCTAACATGCGTTAAACTGGGCAAGACACCTTGTAGTGTGAACAAACACTATACATAATTATCTGTTTGCTGATAACTGACAACAACATTGGTAACTGCAATTGCTTTCATGAGGTATTAATATATATTACAAGGTCATGCATACTTCCAGAACATTTTGTTGAAATTGAAGAGAATGGGAATGTCTAAGCTTTACTTAATCAATTGTGTTTCTGCTTTTTTCTCTCAGTACGTACTTGCTTAGCATTAAATAATGATGTAACAATTTTTTTTGTGTCAGTTTTGTTGTACAGTTGCCACAGGAAAATCATTCCGTACTCAATTTCATGCCTATGGCTGAAGTCTTTGCTAATTCTGCACTTAGCTTCTAAGAAAACTTTAATAACTTTCTTTTGCTGTTGTCATAAAAACTTTGCTCTAGATACTATAACTTAAATTACAGTACCTAGTTTTCAAAAATTTTAAATGTACATCTGGCAACATTTTGTGTTAATAAAGTATATAATGTCACAATTAAAAAATACGTGCAGTATTAGTATTCGCGAGAAAGGCCCTATGTAAGTGAACTGCGACAGACATACCTGAAGCATACAGCAACTGCAACACATTGCAGGTTTGTGTGCATTCGGTGTTGTTTCAGTAACTGGAAACTAACAGCAGTCACATTCATGAAAGATAGAGCAGAACCCTGTTATAACATTCCTCCATGTAACATCACTGTTTGCTCTGGCAATAATAACTGATGCAAAATTATCTTAACATGATTATTTTAGATATACCTATGCTGTATAGTAAATACTACAATATAAAACAAGTTATGTTTCTGATTGAACATAGAATCATTAATCTAAAGGCTAATTTACTGCACATAAACTGTGAAATTATTTTATAATGTCCAGTTATTGATGGAAAAATATTGACTCCTGCTTATAACGTTTTCCTGCATACAGCACTTTTTTTTCACGTGTTTCTTAAAAATGTTATAGTAGGATTGTACTGTAATGTATAATTTCAGGATAATAACATTGATTCCTTAAAAAAAATAGGAAGTTCATGCATTTGTATTGGTGATAGTGACACTTTGTTGTATGTACGATGTAGATATATTTGTGATCTGTGTGCGTGACGAGCTGCTAGTTCTACAACAGTGGCAGTGGTTCACACTAGGGAGGAAGTGTGCTTATAAATTATAAACACTCTGTATATAAGATTGTGTGTGTGCGTGCATGTGTGTGTGTGCATGTGTGTGTGTGGGGTTAGTGTACTGACCTTCTCTACTGGGGCTACCTTAATGTCTGCTGGTTTTCCCAGAACAAGTCGCCAAGTAACGACTTGAACTACTACAATCAGAACTTCTACGGCTTGTACTGCACCTGTCACAGGCCGTATCCAGACCCTGACGACGATGTCGAAGATGAGATGATTCAGTGTATCGTATGTGAAGATTGGTACCATGGCAGGGTAAGTGAATTTGTTGGCTATTTTTACAATTTGATGTTATGATGTAAGTGGATTACTGTGTTGCTCGTTTGTGAACTCTTAGTCGTTAGTTTTTATACTTACAATTGCAGACCTGCCTCGTGATTTTGGTATGAGACAAATGATTTTTTTTGGACAACCTTACGGCTAAATGGTGTTTTTCTCACTCATTTTAGACGCCCAGGATTTTTTATATTATGTTGCACTAGAAACGAGGATGATATGTAACAATAAGTATGTTACAATTGTCTTTATTTTTGGCACAGTTATTTTTGTAAACTATATCAGAGTGTCATGTTTCCTACCTTACACTGGTGTAATGCAACTAACACTAATTGTATGATCTTTGAAAGAACTATGCAATGGGAGTGCATGACTGGATTTGTTTGTATTGACATACTCCATTGCGAAATAAATTACTGTCACAAGAAAACTAAAAGTAAAAATAAGACAAGATAACATAAATAAGGAGAGTATGCTTTAGTCATCAGGATACATACACAACATGAAATTCCAAAACTGGAATCTGGTCAGATAAAAAAGGAACGAACAGAAATTAAAAGAAATAAAAATATAAAAAACCTAGGTTGACATGCGACACGATGAGACGAAACAAAAACACAAACAGAATTACAGCAAACGACACAACGGTGAGACTAAACAAAACACAAATATGTCAGACACAAACAGAAAAAACAACAAACAACACAAACGATGAGACGAAATAAAATACAGTAGTTTTCCAAACAGTCAGTATGAACGACGTTTCGGGAACTGGAATCTGCTCCCGTCATCAGGTAGACACACAGGGTTCAAGAACACGAGTGCGACTGATGAGGATACTGGAAAAACCATGGGTTTATATAGGGTAAAGTCCCTTGTCGTGCTCAGCCAATGGGAGACGAGCTGTCTCCTGATTGGTCGCGCAGCATGTATTGACTCTGAATATGTCACATTCGTGTTCTTGAACCCTGTGTGTCTACCTAATGACGGGAGCAGATTCCAGTTCCTGAAACGTAGTTCAGACTGACTGTTTGGAAAACTACTGTGTTTTATTTCGTCTCATCGTTTGTGTTGTTTGTTGTTTTTTCTGTTTGTGTCAGACATCGTTGTGTTTTGTTTCGTCTCATCGTTGTCGTATTATGTCAACCTAGGTTTTTTATATTTTTGTTATTTCTTTTAATTTCTGTTCGTTCCTCATTTTATCTGACCAGATTCCAGTTTTGGAATTTCATGTTGTGTATGTATCCTGATGACTAAAGCATACTCTGGATATTTATGTTATCTTGTCTTATTTTTACTTTTAGTTTTCTTGTGACAGTCATTTATTTCGCAATGGAGTACGTCTTTACAAACAAATCCAGTAACATAAATTATGCCTACACCTGGAACATGCTATGCTGTCTGGCTCGACTATGCTGCGTTACAGGTATGCTCAAATGAACAGGTGGAATGATTAGAACCTACACGAAATAGATGATACATCATCAAATACAATTTTATTATGTGACTGTTGGTCAATTTGTTTTTATTTAGACCCTCGTTATTGTTAAAATTTGAACGTTGGTAGATATGCAATTGAATTTAAAAAAAAGGAAGGTGGTTTTAATATTCAGTATAAAACTATAGGTAATGGAAAGTCAGTTATTTTATTTTAGGCAAGGAAATAAGCAGCCAAAAAATGTAACAGAAACAAAAATGTTTGACTTCAATAAACATTCAAGTACTAAACAGATGTTCATTAATAAACAGCAAAATGGTTACAATAGAGTCCCGTTTTAACAAGTTGTTACGGTTCCAGGTTCAGTCTTTGCTATAACCATCTTCTTGTTATTACCAAACTGGACCAATTTTGATGCCCAAAACCCAATTGTGCTGAAACTGATGTAACAGAAAAAAAACTTGTTATATTATTTAAATATTAGTTTATTTTAGCAATTTGGCTTCTGCTCTTCATGATGATACCTAAAAATTGTGTTGATCCCTTTACAACGAACTGAAAACCTGACAACTCAACTCTGCCGCCACAGCGTTGTCTGACAATCAACCACTTGCCTGCCGCCGCAGCTCTCACGGCTTGGCGGTGACTGCTGCTGCACCGCACGTACATATCAAACCAAAAGATAGCTGTTTGCTTGAACTAATATTTTCACACTCAACTTCAGTGAGACCCACAACACGCCAAGCCTCTTTTATTGGATACGCTTTCAAACAGACTCAGCATTTTGAAATGGTATTGTGTCAAATGAGACATTTCATTCACATTGGAGTGTATGTAGGTCCTATAGGCGATTTGGGATAAAGTGAGCACTCATAAAAGCCCTGCTGAATTTCTATTTTCAGACAATTCATATCTTTCCGTGTGTAAAGGCTAACAACGTGAAATGTACAACCTCTCTAGAAACGTCACTTTATGTTTACATGTTTAAGATAAATTACAAAGTCGGCAGGAACCTGTATTGTCAGATAAAAATGTTTATTAAATATGTAGATCACAAATATGTGGAATTAATTTCATTTTATTTCAATATTGTTGCATATACGTAAATAAGAAAATACATGGAACTATATTCCACAATTCGTTGCCAACCGTACGAGTAAGGTAACTATTGTTAATGTTACATGATATGAAGTAACGGTTAGTGATTTTTTTTCAAAGGTTAAATCTTTAGTGCTAACTTTATCCCGAATGACCTATACAAATGTTGCGTTTTGTAAACAGGAACATTCATATTATGATGTGTGGTGTTTGTGTACCAACACGTGAATAAGACGGCTTAGCTGCATGCATCCTAAAGTTAGTAATCATCGTACTCCGAAGTAATAATCCAGAGCCGTAATAAAAACTTGTAAATAAAATTCGTAATCGCAAATTGTAATTGTTATCAGTAAACCAAGTAGAAAGTATAAGTAGAAACTGAAAGTGTATTCACACCAAATTACTACAGAAATAGGCAATCTCATTGCACGTAAAAGGACACTATTTTGTTCTGAGAGAACTACACTTGCTTGGGATGATTGGAGGGTTGAGTTTTCAAGCTGGAAGAATGTGTCGGAGCCGTCCCAGCTGCCGAAAGATTAACGGTACATTGAAAATGGGCGATGTTATTAAGTCTTGTACTTTAATTACATTTCTTGTTTTAAGTTCTACAGAAAAAATAAAGACTGTGCTGAAGCAGTTACTGAGTTATGTTTAGTGTTTGGTAGATGATTAGTAAGCTAGTGAAGATGCAGAATGAACGGGATGTAGTGAATGGTTCAAGTGAAGATACTGTATAGCTACAGACTTGTATGCAGAATACATATCATTGGTAAAACAATTTTTAATGCAAATTTCTGTGCTTTAAAGTGAATAAACCTCGATATCAAGTAAGATTAATGAAATGTAAAAAAGTGCAAAACTAATTTTGCATTACAACTTGAGAAACAAGTTGTCAGGTTGGAGATGTTGCCTCAAGAACAGCCAGTGATGTAGTTATTGTTCAGTGTTCGTTATGGAGTAAGAGATCAACTTATCTTTAGTCTGCATGCAGCACTAGCATGTCCATTATGTGTGTGGAAGTACAGTATTCATAATATACATTTTTATAAATTACAACTTTTCAAAATTTCTTATAAAATATTTTATATGTTTATATATAGATATTTACTTTTTGGAAATAATGTATTATTTTAAGTGCTGTTCTCAGTTCTAAACTGCTTTAATGCAGAGGTGTGCAATTTCTACTATTTAAATGACAACTTGAATAACACTGATTTAAAAATAAGCACCTGACTTGCAAGGCCAGTAGGTATGGCTGAATTTGTAAGTTTGTTATTAGTTTATTTCGTGATATAGTTCATCCGGTTAACTCTCTAAAATATGCTGTTTGCTTAACAAATACTTCAGCTGATGTTTGCCCAGTGTAGTCTTAGCTGTTTGCGGGAGTACGAAACAGTGTCGGGGACATGTGGTGTACGTTGGCAGCATTTGGGCAGCACAATACCTTCGCAGCACGACTACTCGGAGATGGTATGCAGCGACTGTATGCAGAAGCACGACTTCCTCTGGCACTACTGGGGACTTTTTGTGACAAAGGTGACCAGCGAGGATGGTCGTTCTGACCATGTGGTGGACGTCACCTCAACCGTCACAGGTGATCAGGACATGAAGGATGGTCTCAGTTCGCTTAGCAGTGGGGCGATTGCAGATGCAGGCTGTAGCGACAAGCCTGTCAATGGTGTTGATGTTGGCGAGACAGAGGCTGCTGTGAATGGCACCAGCGACAGCATGAAGCTGGCAAATGACCTAGAAGGTTGTGGGCAAGGTACGTTGCGTGCAGGAGTTCATAATATGTCAGGTTTTACCCTTACGGCATGAATGTAAGCTAGCCTGTAGTTGTAGAAGATGGATAAATATAAAAAACTACGTATTTTGATAGGAATTTATGTAAAAAATATTGCAGTTATTTGTAAACAATTCTTTCAATGGGGGCAAGTTATAAAGTAAAGAAGTATTTTGCACATACGCCATTGCAGCAGCATTTATGTTCAAAATCCTTTTTTTGGTATGAAAATTATTGCTGCTAACGTTTCCAGAAATCTGTATAATTGTCACAACAGTATTTTAAAATATAAAATAATGCACACGTAAATATGCCTGTCATTTTAGGTGAAAAGTGTCGCAGTATTCTTGATTGTCATTCTACTACACCTGCAATTTATATGTACAGTAAAACTTGCTTAAGACGTTCCCATGAGATAAGTTTTCCCAGCAGAGTCTTTTGGTTCGTTTGGTGCCATCACTTTTGTCATAAGAACCATGTTTAAATTTTCCCACATTTTACGTTTTGCAATGTGCCTGATTTCCCGTGTAATACGGTCAACTTTAGTAAGAAAACATAATTTTTTAAAAATAATGTGCGCGATTTTCTTAAGTAAACAAACTGAAAGGAAACTGCAAGAACAATACTACATTTGTTTACTTTTTTTTTTTGCCATCATAGACAACTGACGTTCAATGTAGCAGTCCACAGAAGTTAGCGAGCAGGTACACTCAGGATGGCCAACGTATGAGCTTAACACGAATCAGTACAATCTGGCATTGTGTTCCGTTTCGTGCATCTGTACCAATAATATGTAGAAATATTCGTTATTAAATGAGAGTGCATTAAAAGCACAACCATTATTTTTTTTCATATTCCCTTACGTTTTCCCGCGATTTTCACTTTTTTTCTTCAAGTCTACTTTGTTGCCATTTAGTGCAGTGTTGAATTTTTCTGCATATCACATCATCAAAACATTAATTTTCCCGCTGTTTACATTTTTCGCCATCCGAAGACAATATAAACACGAGATGTCAAAGTCACAGATGACTTAGAAAGGACATTTTGTTTGGAAATAGACAAATAGAAAAACATAACAGCGAAGTCTGTGATCATGTGTGAAGCCATAGTAGAATGACTGGGATCGCGTGTAATGCTTGCGCTTGCGACGCAATAAATTCAAGATGGCTGCATGAGAATTCCCATCGCTAGCATTATTGTCTCGATTACTGTACCCATGTCGTCAACGTTGATCGTTCGTTTGTTTTGTTTGTAAGTGCAAGTAACTGTAACTTAAACTAAATTTTGCGAAATGTGATTGAAAATGTTATATTTTAAACAGATGTGTTTTAAACACGTTTTTTATATTAGTGCAGCATGTTTAGATGGTTATATAATGGTAAGGTAATGGTGAGCCGTTAAATGGCCCAATATACTCTCTACTCAGCCGAAGGCCTCAAAAAAAAACAAACACTCCGAAGGCTTAACCCCACGGATAAGCTCACACAAACAGGGCAAGACTCAGCAACACTCCTACCTATCCTAATAGATGTAGGTTGCAAGGGTAAAGTAACTGCATTCTTGAACAAAGAAAACTCTGGCAAAATCACTAATCACCAATATATTCAGGTACTTTTTTACATTTACAAGACGTTACAATGTTGAGCATACATCCAAATGGGTGCTAAATGCGCACAGTTCAATTTTACACACTCTCAAATCCTGTCAACTGCCCACCACATACACAATAAAGGGCCAGATAGTTATTACAATTACAACATCAAACGCATCGAGTTTTCCACCACAAAACCTTAACAACACTCATAACATTCATAAAGGGTTTAGTTAGTCTCCAGCAATTTCCGGGAAATCAGAAGATTATATAGACAATCTCCTTGTCTGAGGGCGACCTTAAATTTTAATCAGCTCATCGGCCTGCGCAATTCCAGGCACCTTCACATTGTTTGCCGTTATGCGGCTCTCCCGGCCTCGTTAATGGCTCCGCTTGACACACAGGAAAAGAGGGAAGCTAAAGTTTGCTATTTGCCCCAGTTGGGTGGACCTTCAGGGCGACAATTTGGGCCGGCTCAGAAACAAGCAGGGGAGACTCACCCATTTCTCGTTAATGCCGTCACTTAAGCGGACTCACCACACGACCGCAATGTCCCACGGTATTGCAATTTCCCACCTTGGCAATCGATGCAGAGCGCACACAGGAAGTCCTGGTTACCATCCGGCAGCACTCGTTAATCCCTTTTTCAAACTGAGGGTGGCTTCCCCTCCTCGACCCTTCCTAGTCCACGCCCGACACAAGAGTGAGTTTTTCTTGCTCGAGCGGCCGCCAGCTCGACTTGCCGACGCGCGCGCCCCTACCGCCAGTCAACGGAACCAGACCACCCCCTCCCCTCCCGGGCCTACCCCTCCATGGCCAGTGGAGTGGGAGGCCCGAAGAGGAAAGGGAATGCGCCAGCACCGTCAACTGGGGCTTCCACCATTTACCACTCTATCCGAGATCCTCGAGACTTCTGGAAACCCAGGAAAAAACCCTCTAGAGACCC
>PNEQ01002975.1:43726-63130 GCA_003012365.1 Medauroidea extradentata | reverse complement strand
CTTACCCCAGCCATAGCTTGCACAATAACAGACCAATAACGTGGGTACCTTAGCTAGTTAACCGTGCTACTGAGCAAAGCGAAACGACTAGTGAAATGCCTAGCGCAGCCTAGCAGACCGGCTGACGCCGCGCCGCGCCAGCTGCGTGATAGGGAGAAGTGACGTCATCACTGAGACCCACGGGAATTTCAATTGCAGATTACGAGCGTTCTATCCATCGTACACGCCTGCGGTTTTGACTGAGATTATTTGTTTTGCCTCAGCTATGTAGATTTACTCTTATCTGAAAACGCATTTTTTAAGTTCACAGGGCCTTTAACTTCAAATATACAAAAGTTTTTTCATCTCGCAGTGTTTTTTTTTGTGACCGGTACGGTAAATTATAAATTAACATGCTGTGTTTACAGTACATAAACAGCAGTTCATATAGAAAATGGATTAATATAAACAAAGTGTGAAACATCAAATTTAGTATATTGATGCTAAGCTGAAATTTAAGAACCTTCTTTCATTTGAGTGTCGCTGAATACATCTTTTAATATTTAAAAATGTTATGAAGTGCAGATGGAGTGAAGGACCACATCCTCTTCACTCACTATGTTCTGACAACGGGAAAGAAATTAAGATTAAGTTGCATGATGAAACTTATATATATATATATATAACAAGTATTTCTCACGTAAAATGTAGCACTTCCTTTCCTTTTGAATTTGGTATCTGGAACATCCATTGTCAGTGTCCTGCAGCATCACAAAATCTTTCTTTCACTCCTTCTTCCCTCATTCC
This sequence comes from Medauroidea extradentata, assembly GCA_003012365.1. Classification (NCBI taxonomy): domain Eukaryota; kingdom Metazoa; phylum Arthropoda; class Insecta; order Phasmatodea; family Phasmatidae; genus Medauroidea; species Medauroidea extradentata. The sequence continues at coordinate 62,344 of PNEQ01002975.1, read as the reverse complement.
ATTTTACCACAACAGATATTTGGCGGTCAAAGTGTTCCCCACGCTCATCACTTATGTCACCCAAATAGTCAGAAAAGAAATCAAGGTGTGAGTGTAGGAAGTGAATTTTTAGGGACATAATTTGTATGTATGATTGTGAAAGGGTACTCGCAATATCACGATACATAGGATGCTTGTTTCCTAAGATATTTCGCAAAACACTTTTCAATGCCCTACATGCAGAATTTTAAACTAGGCTCACCAAGTCCTTAAAACATGCATCTAAGAACAAAGCTCTAATTTGCAAAACAATTTTTGTCCAGGCTCTACCAATTCACAAATTTGTCAATTCCATTTGATGTAATGGTTTACACTGTCCTTACTATCCCACTTACATATGAAACAGCAAAAATTTAGTATAGCCAAGCTGCAAACCGGTTAACAGCGCAATTACCTTCAAATCACAACACACAATCTAAAGGTACTAGTCAAACGGAACCTTTCGAACAGCATTTTCAGGTTTTCATATGATTCTCTCATGTTGGTTGAATAAGCCAATGGCACCGAAGGGTATTTGTTGCATTATGGAAAAGGACAACCATCAGACAGGTTTTCAAAGAAATCAACAAAGAATCTCCACTCTGAAGTTGCATGTTTATGATAATGTTCTTTCATCAAAGCACTAACATCATTTCAGTACACTAACACATCTTCAGAGAGTAAATAAATTTTTTGTAGTGATTGCAAAAGAAACCAACTTTGGTATCATCTATATGTAGAACATTTCAACCATTCAGACAAGAAGCCAAAACCACTGCTACAATTTCGACAAGTTCAAATCATGAACAAGGGCATTTAATTCACCTTCTGTTATCATGTGAGGTTAACTCGTTGATGTACTTACTTCAAAAATTGAATGTTTTTCCACTTGCTGCATTTTTTCAATCTAAAACCATTCTTCAATCACAAACATGATTACATTCATCTACTACAGATACATTTTTTGGGGTTTGTGGAACAGGTAAATCTTCATTGTGTGGCACTGACCTCATAAAGATGACAAATCAGGGAACTTTACTGTGTTCTTTGATTTATTTATTTATTTCGTCTTTCATTTTCTTGGCAAAGTTAAGGCTAAAATGCCTTCTCTTACACTTAACCAAATTTTAAACAAATATCACATGCACAAAAGCGAGGCAGAAGTAACAATCAGATGAGTGATCTTTCAATTTACACCATACCATGGTGACGCATGTCCAAACACACCCCCATTCCCTTAGCCTGTCTGCCGCACTGCCGAGGAAACACCCTCGCTACCCAATTCCGAACAAAGGGGGTGGGAGTAAGTGTGACAGGCTTTGCATGTGAAAATGGCATGTGTGTGTTTTTCTTTATTGATATTAGTATTTCAGTGTTTTGTTTCATGACTTGTGTGTTTATGTACGTTTATTAATCACACCGCTAAATAAGTAACACAAATACAGCAGTGCCCTGAACGCATGGAAAATACATTTAAATTCCAACGATTATCAAGTGTCTTATTGTTTTCACATTTTTCAAATATCTTTTTAATATTTTTCTTATATTTTCAATTGCCATTGTTTAGTTACTTCTATGTTGCATCAGCTATGCTACGTTATGCAGCCTTCCGCTGGATAGTGACGTAAAACGGGATCAATTAACCCTTATAAGATACTTCTGAAGGATAATAATGATTTATCTATGTTCTCACTACATTTCTAGTGCTGATTTCTCCCATGTAACTTTTGTACATGTATTATTAAGTGTTTAGGTGTATGGACTAGTTTGTGCTGCACGAAGTCAGACCCTCTTGCAGGCTTGGCTTGGCATACATAGTGCTATTTGAAGTCAGTCTAAGGGTGGAGCTGAGAGTACATGTATACGTCAGTTCACCCTGGGTCCTTCTCCATTTTGTGCCAATAATTTTAGTTTTCAATAGTTCAGATTTCATTTTACTAAAACATTTTATCTTGTTTTTGATCTGGGACTGGCACACCCTCTGCTGGCCGCCGCATCCAGGGGCTTAATTTGGTAGCGTGATTTTCACAGGTAGCCTTGCACCATTTTCCCCACATCATCTACTGGAGGGGGTTAGGCTACAGATCCACTCCACAGGTACTGGCCTTCTGCTCAGTTCAGTTACTGTATTTTGCTTTTTTGGTGAGTTAACTACATAAATGGACCCCTGTCTTTTATTGAAGTAACAGTTGCTCACTCCATCCTGTGTTTCAAGTACGAGTGTGTTGTGGCGTGGAGACTGGTCCTGACAGGTCTTCAAAGAATTCATATTTGGAAGGTGCTATAACCAACTGGTAACATAGCCTGCCCCGGGGTTGTCAGCCTGCTGACCCTGGGATTATCACTGTCATCACCCTAGGAGTTTTCCCCGTGGCTTCCGCCGTGTATCTTTTTCCCACTGTCCATCTCAGTTCAGCTCTCCCTGCTAGCCGGTCTATTCTCATAACCTTGCCTCCCATATCCTGGTCGACTCACCTACAGAGTCATTGTTATCATCAACTTCCCATTTTCAGTTTCCCCAGCACCCCCTCCATCATCATATGCCGTTATTTCAACATGGGGCGTTAGTCATAACATCATCCCTCCCTAACTCGTCAATCATGGGAATTGAAAACATAATATGGCGATGACCTTCGACCCAACCTGTCAAATGTTTCACACAGGTTGAACAGCAGACACGAAGTGCCAAGTCCTTATCTTGATCATCTACTTTATATCAAAAATACAATTCATAACATTTTCTAACCATTGGTGTGTTTTAAATTGTACTTCCCCTAACACATAGCAGAAGCACTTTCTCTACATACTTAGGACACAACAGATTTATGCGATACAGCAAATATTCTGTCCATTAGGGATAAATCACAATAAACACATGAGAGGTGAGTACACAGCAAGAATCTCAAGTGCACTGACGCACTAAGATGCCTGGCAACACGTCTACACCTGCAGCGTGACATCCTGTGCAAAGCCCTGTTTCACTGATGCAGCAGGATGCCTGGCAACAGGTAACAGAGGTCTACACCTGTGTCATCTTGTGCATAGTCTTGTATCATTTGATTTCAATTGTCTCGCTTGTCTTTCATAGCTTTCCAGAGAAAAGAGCTAGGCCAGGGGCATACAGGGCAGTATACATACAATCTTGTTACAGCAAAACCATGAGGAATTTTTATTTGTTTACCAAATATTAAAAATAAATAAAGCCTACTTCATTTGAATTATTATTTTTAACTCAATGACAAATCAGACTGAAACAAATATGAGCGTTACAATAAATTAATGTTAGCAAATACAGTAATCAAGCTTCTACTTTATTAAGAGAAAAAAACCTTTGTTATTAAAAAAACACAACATATTTAAAATGAATTATTGGGTGTAACACCCACTGTTTTCCTTGTGTAAAAGATTAAGGAATTTACAACACATAATAGGCAACAAAAGTTGGTAAATTCTTCATTCCTGCGCATGTCACTTAAAACTGTGTTACGTGTAGAAAAACTCATTGTATATTTGAAATCTACATGAAAAACACTGTTAGGAACAACTACTGTACTTCTTGTACTTAAAAAGGCCAAATTCATGTCACTTTCATACTTTCCATCTGTTGCAAATAAACTGTGGGTGATGGAAATAACAGATTGCATATTTGAAATTAGTATGAAAATTTCTGCTCAGAATACCTGTTGCCCTTTGGTGTGCCAAAAAATTTAATGAGTAAATTGAAGTATGAGTCAGTAATTTTATATAGGAATACAGCAATAAAGGCTATAGATAACACATTTGTTTGAATATAAAACCAAATATAACTTAGTCAAAGAACAAGGATTAAGGAAAAATATATACATAGCCTACATGTATTGTCTAACCGTGTATATTTTACAGCAGCTTAGTTAACAACAAATAAAATAAACTAGACGAAAATACTTACAGGTGCTTTGCTATATGCAATTTTTAATAGCTTTTTGATATTTTCTGCATCCGAAATTACATCTGCCTCACCCACACTGTCTGGAAACATGTGTGCAATCTGAAAGCTAACAACGTAAAAATTAATCTTGTAGACAACAACATCTGACATTATTTATTTTAAATAGGCATATTTATCTTAATTATAATTTATTTTTAACTCAGAAATTAAAATAGCCTACAAATTTAATACAGGAATAAATGTAATTGTACAAATTTTATTTTATTTCTGATTTGCCAGAACCCTATACACTGCCAGTATTTTGCTAAAAAAATCTGTGTCCCATAGGTAAGGGAAACAAATAAATTAATTAACTCTCCACTAATTTTATTTTCAATGCAACAAAAACAATTAGACTCTCAAACAAAATTACATAAAACATAATTAACGGCCTTTGTAACTTTCCCTGTTTGAGACAGGAACTTTTCTTGGCTATAAAAATTTATGAAAATTAATTTTGTAATTTGGCCAATAGAGTCAGAGAAATACAATACAAAAATTGTGTGTGTTTTTATTAATTTTAGGCAGGTGAGCCAATGTTAACTTTAGTCGATAAATTGGCTCTATTTTACTTCTCGGTACCAGCCTTGTAAACAACGAATAAAAGGTGGGAATTTTTAACTTTACAACCACACATAAAGACAAACAAATAATGACAAAACTAACATGGCACACATGACGTAGATGTCACACTACCCAACATTCCCCTTTACTTCAACACACTTCTGGAGTATATGGGGGTTTTTGTATGGGGATACATAAAAATGGAAATGTCCTCTTGGGATCTCAAAGTAATAAAGAGTGGATGGATTTAATATTACTATTCAAGGATCGAACTGTAAAATCAAATCCATCCATTCTTTATCACTCTGCGAAACCAATTCCATATGATACATTTCCACCAATACTTCCTCCTTCAAATTTACTTACAATGTTTTAAAATAGTTTGGTATTGCAAAGTACCACCTCCTGCTTTGTCAATCACTTACTCGCAAATCAACAAGTGCTCCCAACCAAACTCAACTTTAGTTTTTACTTTTTTCCAAACAAAGAAGTTTAAATTTTTCATACAATGTTTTAGACAACCATCGTCCAGAAATATCTTATGTATAATTTGTTTACATTAGAATAAAATACAGTATTTCTTTTGGTCATCCTTATTTGACAGTGCTGCCATCCCTATCAACACATTTTTATCCTGAACTGTCCCACTACCTTATCCGACAATACTCTTAACACGTATGATGTCATATCTGTAAACATTCAATTTGTTTTGTGATGACATAGCAATATTGACTCTATTATACTATAAATTTGATAGGGATGACATCACAGTTAAATAAGGATGACAATAAAACAAAAAAAAAAAAACCTTTTTATATGAGTATCAGTAAAACCTCTATATAGTGAACTTCTTTATAACAAAAACCTCTGTATAATGAAGTTCATAATTGATCCGGTCAAAATTGTACATAAAATAAGGCATTTACCACTCCTTATAACAAACATATTTTGGCTCTCTGACTCTAAACCCCTTTACAAGAGAAGCATTGAGAAGTATCAGTACATAACATATTTTTAAGGTTTGTCTGTTTTATAGAACTGTATTCAAAAACTTTAAAAACTTGTATAACAATGCATTCACGAAAACCAAAGAGAAAAGAAGATTTCCAGGTTCAGCACGTTCTAAGTCTCACAGCAAAAACATTTTTCATAACAAGAGTGATAATCAAGTGAAATATTGTACACTGAACAATTTTACAGACAGTGATTTGATAATAACAGTTGTTTTAAACAAAATTAATGGAGTGGTTCATATTTGTCAACTGTGTTTTTTTTAAGTGGCTACAAATGTTACATAAGATAAGGAAGATCTTTATTGTTCTGTTGAGCACTTACATGTTATAGAACTCGTCAAAAAGAAGCCTAGAAAAATACGTAAATACAAAAAACTCTCAATTACCAGAACAATTCGTATAAACCGGTACAACCTAACCCAAGTAATAATGAAAAGTAATAAAGTAGTTGACAAAACATAAATAGGATATAAATAGATACAACCTATGTCAAATAATAATAAAAGTAATTTGTGAACAGAATTCATTTGAACTATAAAAAGATTTTCTTACAAGAAACTAAAAAAGTATGGATTTGAATGACGAGTATTGATCAATCTATATGTTTTAGGGGGCTGTTATTTATTAAAAAATTTTGTACTGTCACTATTAAGAGATTTAATGGTTTTTGTTTTGTTGACCGAATGAAGGTGAAAGTTTTGATTTGTACGCATATTATGCTTGTGAATATCAACATTCTTAGAGTATTTTTGTTTCTTTTATAAAGCAAGAGTAAAGTTTGAAATAAGTATGTACATGGTACGGTAAGAATACTGGCGGATATTAAGGTTTTGTGGCAGCTGTCAAAACGCTTTATGATTACAATTATTCTAATAATTATCTTGAATAATTAACAAATTGGCTGTAAGTTTTATTTGTTTTGCCCCAAAACTAATCCCATAACCAATATGTGAATAAGCATAGCTGTAATAAGCATACCATGAACACTGTTGAGTTGTTATGCGTTCAAGTACCATCAGCAAGGTCATTTATAAATGTGCTAAGAAAATTGATACCGTAGGTAGTTACGCGTTTATTACCAAATTCCTATAGAATAACTCAAAGCAATAATATGTAAATCAAGAGACAGTGGGAAATGGCCACTAGGTTACTAATTACTAAAACACAGACAGAGAAGCACAAGTACTTACAGAATCGTAGTTGCAGGTAGGAGAACACAAAACAGATGGACTCATGACGACACATTTTTCGCGTGGTTGCAATGTTTCGCTGGCCAAGCCATCTTCTTGGGCGGGAAATGATTACACAATGCAGAATGGCAGGAAATTTGAATGAAAGCTGTATGTTGAAATCTGGTGGTTGTCTGGATTTTGTGATATACATATTGATGGGCTAGTTCCCAGTGCCTCATTTCTGCACTATTGTCTGAAGATGGTACGGCTCACATCACTCTGGTGTTGTGACAGGAATCAAAAGAGTTTGTGGGATTCTGCATGTGAAGCAACTGGTATATCCTCAAGGATTGGGCTGGAACTGGCTATTGCCTGTTTGGTATCAGTCCTGTGGCCATTCATACTCTGTCTTAGTGTTTTTATAGTGAGGCCAATGTATTCAGCATCACACTGTGTGCACTGTAGTTTGGTAAATTATGTTTTTTGTCCCGCAGCTGCAGTTGCCTTGAATTGGGTATGTATGATTCATGAACCTGCTATGGAAGGATGTGGAGGGTTGATACTTTGCACAGGTGCTGTAGCGAGGCCTATTGCAGGGATGGGAACCTCTGGGTGTGTTGATTGTGCTAAAAACAGGGCTGGATGGCAGCACTAGTTTTACCTTACTGAACTGCTACAAAAAGAATACTTCTCCACAGCAAATTACCATTTAACTTACCTGCTTTCCAACATAAAATTGCTTACATTAACCAACTCACTACTACAGCCACAAGTAAACTCCATTTTAGGCCTGATATACAAAAAATCAGTTGAACTTTGGAACCTAAAACTGAAAAAACTTAGCAAATTATACACAAAGGCACTAAACACTGGGCCACTACCAACTTACATAAACTTGAAAAATATAACCCCACCTCTGGTCAGCCATAAACCATGTCTAGTAACTATCATGAACCTTCCCATACCCGTGCATAGCCCACAAACTCCATCTAAATTTCCTACTTACCAAACAGAAATTCCATAAACAACAAGCGAACCCAAGCCTCAGGTTCAGAAACTGTCCAACCATAACCTTACTCTTGTGGAAGGCAAAATCAAAATCCTTCGACAAGGTCTCACTTTCGCCCTTTCCAGACAGTTCGATCACTTTGTCACACTGAAAGATGTACTGAGTTTCACATGCAACCTCCGGCTTAAACACTTCTTCACTAATATCATCATTACTCAGAATGATAGCAGAGCCGTATACCCCTCCCTAATGAAGTTCGCACCTCTTCCCCATCCACCCTCTCACCCTCTGGAACAATTTATATCCTTCATACTGGCCAATGTTGCAGACCCTTCTTTACTAATTTGTTACCACACCAACATCACACCGTCACAAAGAAGAGCTATCGACAATTTTAAGAACAAACCACCTTATGATTTTACCAGCAAATAAAGGAATCACAACAGTCATCCTCAACAAGACAGATTACATCTCAGATGCTGAGAAACAGCTGAATGACCCTTCCCCCTATTGACTCCTCCAAGAAGATCCTACTATCAAATTCAGTAAACAAATAAACCAATCTACTCATGGTCCACTTCTAGGCCTGTCACCCAAATCCATCAAACTGCTGACTCCAGAAACACCGGCCACATCTGTCCTTTACCTGCTGCCAAAGATTCACAAAAAGCAATAGCCACCCCCAAGACACTTGATTGTATCAGGATGTGGAATCTCTAGGCTATACTGAGAGAATCTCAGCACTCGTAGATGCACACCGCCAATCCTGAGTATGACAGTTTCCATCTTACACTAGGGACACAGGTCACTTTCTAGTACAGTTGACGAACCATCCCGCAAGATACCTACCAGGCGACAATAGATGTATCCCTGTATACCAATATCCCACACTCACCTGGACTGTCCGCAATTGAATACTACCTGAATAAATGACCTCCCTACAGCAAGCCATCCACAGTCTTCTTGGTATAACTAGCCAGATTCACACTGACTATCAATTACTTTAGATTTCAAGACCAACACTTCCTACAGGTAGCTCCCTCCTATGCCAGCCTTTTCATGGGCAAGTTACAACAAAATTTCCTAAACCACCAGCAAATACAGCCATATTTTTGGACCCGGTATACTGATGACATATTCATGGTCTGGATTTCCACAGAGGAATGTCTCATTGATTTTCTCAACATCCCGAACTCACATAGTGCCCTGAAATTAACCTGGAACTATTCAAACACACAGGCAATTTTCTGGACATTAAACATACCCTACAAAATGGCAAAATTGAAGCAACTGTGAACACCAAACCTACCAACCTTCATTTCGTAAATAGCATAAAAATAATATTTGTATTTTCTTGTTGAATAAAACAAAGGTGTTCTGTTTTACTGCCTACTATTTTGGTACGGTAGCAAACAACCATGGTGAATTAATATTGAAGTGTTGTAAATCATTTGTTGACATTATATGATGAAATAAATACAAATAGGTTTAATATTCAGTAGAATAGCACTTGTAAAGTATTATTTGAACTAGTATTTTCAAATAAAAAAGGGTGGATGGATTTTATTCTATTATTTGATACCACTACTTGGTATCAGATAGTACTAAAATAAAAATCTATCCACTCCTTTTCCTTTGCAATACCGCATTGAAATATAACTTACATTTTTTCTAACTGTCCCTGCCAGAAAACCCAGACATTCACATGGATTTGCTGTTAAGTGTTTTGAGGGAACATCTAGGAAATGAGCTAAAATGTGTGCTGACCTCAACTACATGAGTGACGTCATAACGTCTTTGTTTTCATCTAGGCTGCATTGTCAGGATGTAAACATTTTATTAAATTAACTTTCCTTACTGACACTATCCTGAAAATAAATAAGGCATAAATAAAATAGTATTTTAAATACGAACTAAGCATATTTTACTACACTTTTTGTCACTGGGACATCACCAAAAAACACCAAAACAAATTATACATACTAAAATGTTAAGACTAACCTACATTCCCACAATAGTTCAAATATGTACTACAGTCTAGCCTTATCCGTGGTATTTCGTTCCAGAAAATCCGCGGATAACGAAAACTGTGTATATACAAGTCACCTTAATAACCTACATAAACTACATATGCATTTTATATTAAAAAAAACTTAACCCGTAAGTCCATGTACTACTATATTTGTATGAGGTACATGTCTAAAATACGTTCATAAAGTGTACAACAACATTTAAATATCGTACAAATACTATGTCATGTGTGCAATGCGGCGCGTTAGATACAGCAGCAATCACACTGCGAAGGATGCAAAGACTTGGCAACAGCGCGCCGTGACCCAGGTGGTCTGGCTGATGTCGCAACATGGCACAGCCTAATGCACCACGCCATCTCTCCACCCTACACTGCCAAGGACATGCGCTGTGCGAAGACGGAGTGATGCCACAAGAGTTGATAGAATTATATTTGATAACGCTATTTCTCGCGTTTGAGGGTGTGGTTTACCACAATTTTCATCACCAATATTTTATTTTTTGTTTGTACCAGATATTTTTTTTTCTTACTGTAGACACAAAATGTGACTAAATTTGACTCTTATGAAATTTTCTTATCTCTCATAGTTTTTGCGCAATGGCTTGTTAAAGTCATATTTTGCATGTTTCGGTTTTAACAACTACACTAAAACCAACTGATATACCAAACTCAAAAAAATCACAGTGGATAAAGACATTGCAGGCTACAATGTAGTGCTCATAAAATTAAAAAATAAAAGTTATTTATATTTTAAAACTGAAAATAATCATTTTAAAAATTCAATAATTTTTTTAAAACACAGATACTTTTTATTCTTTATTTTTATGAGCATGACATTGTAGCCTGCAATGTTTTTATCCACTGCGATTTTTTTGAGTTTATATTATATCAGTTGGTTTTAGTGTAGTCATTAAAATGGAAACATGCAAAATATGATTTTAACCAGCCATTACGCGAAAACTATGAGAGATAAAAAAATTTCATAAGAGCCAAATTTAGTCATATTTTGTGTCTACAAAAAGAAAACAAAATTATGGCACAAATAAAAAAATGGTGATGAAAATTGCGGTAGACTGCACCCTTAATGCTTACTTTATCTATGTCAATCAAACACACAAAATAACAATGCAACAAGCACAATTACGACTACATAGGTGTGAATATTTTCCAATAGTCTGTAAAATTTTTTGCTCGTTAAACATGCATATAAATTACGGAAAAGAATGAGATTACAAACATAAAATATTTTGACCTCAATTAAGTGGAGTCTTCGCCGGTGTAGAATTTCAACCTTTGATGTGTGGGAACAGCGTAGCAATAAGAGCCAGTGTCCCACGCTTGACGAGAAGCATATCACCTATATTCAATGTGAGCCAAACTGACGTGCAAGATTTTCACCTCACCCGTATAAACATATCCTTCACCAGGTGGCTGCCTTAAGGACATCAGCAGTTTCGTTTTTAATACGGCATCACTGATTACACTAAAATAGACTTAGCACGAGTTTTTTCCACACATTAAAAAATTTAAACCTATGTAAACATGGATAAGAACAAAGTTTTAACGGTTTTCATTTTAATACAGCACCACTGATTACACTAAAATTAACTTGCACGATCTTTTCTGCCATTTTCGGTGCAGTACTAACATTTGAACTTATTTGTCATGCTTTATTTCATGACGTACAAATTATACATTAGTTTTTTTCCCCCGTACCTGCGGCCAACTTTTGCAACAGACATATTGTTTTTCATTAAATGTAGCATTTTAATTTTTTCAATCAAACTAAGAACATAGCGATCTCTCTTCAGTTTTGAAGGACCACTATAGTATTTATTTTTAGGAAACATTACGCTGCAGGCCCGAATTGTGTATAATTGCAGACTGTACATGCAATCAGCAAGCGGGCAAACAAGACAATGTAATTAAATACACGTATGTGTTCTGCATGGAAGCAGTTTGCAAGCAGGCAGCGTGGCTAATGGGATGTATCAAATCATTTTGTTTTGACAGGATGAATGCGAGTGAAGTACCGCCGCCGCCTGCATATTCGACACAGCATCGCTTCTTTGCAGCTCCTGCCCGTACTGCATCATACTAACAATAACCGCGAGCACCTAGCATATTGCGTAATGAAGCAGATAATAGGAGCTGACAACACAAGGCTAGTTGCTCTCGTGCACGGCAAGTGAGGCGCTAGTAGTTCGTGCAGCACATAGTTCGTGGCACGTGCAAAAATACAAATTCTTAAAAATTTCATATTTATTTTAAAAAATCCTTTTCCTCAATTTTCAACCGCGGTTGTTGAAAAACGCGGATACGAAGTACGCAGATAAGGCGGGCCGACTGTACAAGAAATCACCTGGAATCCATCAGTAAAAATCTCAAAACAGCGTACAACACACACCACCACTATACAATTATGTTACGAATACCTGCAAAAGCCATTTGAGTCGGTCACAAGAGGCTGAAAACCAAAGTAAGTTGCAGAGTTGCTTAGCCAGTTTGAAGGTGGTAGGTTCAAGTCAGTGTTGCTCCGCAAACAAGCAAAGTTTGCAAGCGACCGTGCTGTTGAGTATTTGACTACAGCTTTAGACTTGACATCTGCCTCTGACACGTCACTTGACGAATTATTGTCCCAACCATTTTCGCAGCATTCCTTGTAAGAATGATCTTCAATGGCTGGTAACATCTAGAATAATATTGGTGCAATGACAATAAAGCAATAATTACAGTGACACAAATTGTAACTACAGACAAACAATATGAATTGGACTCATTTAACTTTTTATTTTCCAAACTGATGTCAAACAGTAACTTCTTTATGTGCGACACCACCACAATATTGAGATTACTATAACTTACTAGATCACTTGTATGTACATTATTGAAAGCTTAAAAGGGTGAGGTAGATAAATACTAAGCGCTGGGTTCTACAATTGAGATCTACACTTTTTGAATGCCAATATAGAAAAATTACAAAAAAACAATTAAATGCATGATATTTCGGCATCAGAGACACTTCTGGGTCATTCCATGCCAAAGTGAGCTCGAGTAGCATTTCTAAAAATGTAACACATCATACATTCATATATTTTGTGTAGTAGAATAAACCCTATACAATCTCCATAGTAAATTTAAATTTTAATATTTTAACAGTTTGTATTTTTATTTTACTACTGAAATGTTAGTTGTTTATTCCTGATACTTTTTCTAAAAAAAACTGGTATGTTGGCTAACCTGTATATTTATAAACACTGTTTCATGACAAACAATTTTTGGAGGGAAATACCATCATCTGTAGCAAATGTTGTGATAGGTTTGGTTGTAAAATAAGTGTACAATATTGAGATAGAGAAGATTTTGTACAGACCCATTTTGAGGTCCCATCCGTTATCAAAAAGGTAAGTAAAGTAGTTTATTGTTATGTAATTTATGAATTCAAAATAACCATTTCAATAACTATTAACACCATTACTAACAAAACCTAATCTCAAAAAATTGTATATTATTATTGAATTTCTAACAAATTTATTGTGTTTTTTACAATGTCCCATCCGTTACCATTCAAAAAGGAATAAGGAATAGGCTTGAAGAAGCAGCAAATTTAACCCGTAGAAAAGAAAACTAATTTACAGATGAGCCTGTAATAAAATATGTTTAAAAAAGTTGACTTAGCAATAAAGAAAGGTGGCAATTTGTATTTAGGTGACATAACTGCAACATTCAGGTTTCAAACAAGTTTCATTGCTTTCAGGAAGCCATGGAAAGGAAGGAGATTCAGAAAAGATACAGAGACAGACTGAAGAAAAATCAAGAAGAATGGCAGAAACGTTTAAAGAAAGATGCTCAACGTAAAATCAGCACGTGATAAGGAAAAAACTTTGTTTGCCCATAATTCAAAAACGTTAAAACTGAAGAGGCTTTCTGAAAAGGAACAAAAACAACGGTACAGAGCTAAGAAAAAATAAGACCTGAAAAAACAGCAGCAAGAAAATCCATTTCGCCCAATGGGATCCTTTTCTTCCCCTCAATCGTTAGGCAAAGCTGTTTCTAGAGTTAAAAAAGTTCTGCCACGAAGCCCAACTAAGAATACAGCAGTAATCAATAAATTACTGCATGAAGTTCAGCCAGGAAACTCAGTTTTATACTGTGTCAAGGATAAGAAGATGACATGGAATAAAGTATCAAATGAAGTTATCAGTAAAGTTGAACATTTCTACTATCGAGATGATATCAGTCGACAAGCGCCAGGGAAGAAAGACTACAAAAGTGTCAGAGACAAATCGACTAGAGTGAAAAACAAGATTCAAAAGCGCCATATGATGATGACTATAAAAGAAGCTTATTCACTTTTTTCTAGTGAAAATCCAGACTACAACATCAAACTTGCCAAGTTTTATGAACTTCGGCCTCAGTTTGTTTAACCTTCTTCAGAAATGCCACATAATGTGTGTGTGTCGTCATCACTCTAATTTTAACTTTCTTGTAGAAGTGATCGGAAAATCAGTGCAAGGTTTCCCACAGACCACCTACGAACTCTTGAAAAAAGTGTACCAAAGCTGAGAAATGCATGACTGGTTTGTGTCAAATTTACAGTAATGAAATAAAGTCAACTATACCTAAAGAGTTTAGTACTGATAAAATGCTTACATGGATGCAATGGCAAGATGTTGACGGTCGTCCCAAAGTTGTGTCGATTGAAGGATCGGTTGAGGATGCAGTGAATGATCTTCAAGCTAAGTTGACTTCATTTAAGATTCACTGTTTCGTAAAAAGTGTACAAGAAAAATATTATGATCAAAAGAAGATTAATATGAAGTAGATCAAGTTGTGTTACAAATTGATTTTGCGGAAAACTACTCTGCAATAAGTCAAGACGACGTCCACAGTGCACACTGGAATCATGGCCAAGTAACTGTATTCACTTGTGTAGCATGGTTAAAGGGGATTACACTTTCATATGCTGTGATAAGTGATGATATTTCACATGACAAATACAGCATGTGGGTGTTTTTGAAGAAGATTGTGGAAGATATAAAACTGACCAATGCTGTTAGTGAAATATCCCTATTTTCTGATGGGTGTGCGGCACAGTTCAAGAATAAATTCACACTATCAAATTTGTGCTGTATGGAGAGAGACTATAGCGTCAGTGGGGAATGGAACTTTTTTGCCACCTCCCATGGAAAGGGAGCAGTTGATGGGATAGGAGGGACCGTTAAGAGAATGGTATGGCTTAAGGTAAAAAACAGGCAAATGGTTGTGTCTTCTGCAAAAGAATTTTACGAATGTGCTACTCAGTCATGTAAAGGAATAATATGCATTTTTGTTGAAAGCCAAGAAATTGAGCTTTGCAAAGAAATTTTGAAGCAAAGATGGAAAAATGTGAAACCCATACCACGTTTGCAATCGAAACATTGTTTCCGGTACTTGAACAGTAATAAAATTGTTGTGGGCAGAACTGTGAAGTCAGAATTGCATGCATGTGTAGTTTTAGACGATGACAGTAGTAATAGTTCTGATTTGGATCTCAGTATGTCTGATGGGAAACTGACAACTTTCCAAAAGTTGTCATGTGATGATGTTTATTCTGACAATGAAGAAGTGGAAAGCTTGATTGTGATAACTAAGAATCAAGTTAAAAAGGGACTGTGTGTTGGTTAAGTTAATTGGTGAAAGTAAAGTGCAGAAAATACACCAGTATGTTGGCATTTGTCAAGGACAATTAGAGGGTAACGATGTGAAGATAATGTTCATGAAAGTTCACCAGTTACAAGATGAGCAGTTGTTTTATCTCAATGGAAATGATGTTTCTTATGCAGATTTCAAGCAAATATTAGGTAGCCTTCCTGAACCACAGTTAGTTCAGTTTGGAAATAGAATTTTTTTTACAAATTTTCAGGCATATTTAAGGCTGAGTAATTATGTGACATATCAAATACATTTACTGACTTATTGAAATGTACATTTAAAAACCTGTTATGCAAATGTATATTCTATTGAATAAGTAAAAAAAAAAGTATGTTTACATCAAATACCTTACCCAATTCGTCATCATTTGTCATTAACAAAAGTGTCCCATTCGTTACGTCCCGTCCGTTACTAACAATTTTGTTTAAAAGTGTCTGTAACTTTTACAAATCACTCATTGGAAAGTTAATAGAATCAATTTCTTTGGGAAGGATAAACAAAAACTTCATTTCTGTACTTCTTATTGACCACTCATTCCTGAATTCACAGACTTTTTCATAAATATCTACATGCCAAAAATCTGTGTCCAAAACATGTACCGTCCGTTACCAACATAAAACTAGTTACAATTCATCTCATATATATCAATTATTTTTAGTTTTTTAAAGTCAGAAATAACTAATTTTCAAGGAAACTAACCATCAGTTTAGAAGAGTTTTTTTCTGTTTATTTGACTGAAATTATTAGTTATATACCATACAGTTTCTCTACCTGTCCCATCCGTTACCATGGAATGACCCTTCTTCAGAAATACGTACCTCTACAAAAATTTCTTCTCAGAAAGTTGGCAAACACTATTACAGTATTTGGGCTTGGTGTTTTTTTATTTTTGCAAATTAGCTTTGAGAAACCTACAATTCTAAACTGATGCTTTTAGTGCTGAATTATATACCATGCACTCTTAAGTTTCCAAACAATAAATTCAAAAAAAAAAAAGATACTAACTCACTTTTAGCATTTGGCTTGGATAGGTACTAGTTTTAAATAGGCAAGTTAATTCCAAAATGACATAACTGCAGCTGAACAGGTCAATGTGTGTGTGTGTGTATATATATATATATATGAGGAACAGGAGCTGGATAAGAGACAAGCAAGAAAGTGCACAAGAAATTGTTGTCGCAAATAGCAACAAAATTATATCCGAAGGTGCGTGTTCCATCAAACTCAAAAGTGACGTTGACATTTCCGATGTTCTGTATTGTGCCAGACCTGTCAACAAACTTACTGTCAGTCAGCAAAGTGGCCAGCAAGGGACTCAGTGTGTATTTTAATGATGAAGTATGCAAGATTTACGACAACTGCCAAGTCAGAAGGAACGTAATAGTAACTGCAATAAATGAAGGTGTTTACAAAGTCAAAAGTAACTCCCACAACACGAACGTTCCTAAACAAAGTGATGCCTTAAGTGTGTGAGACATAAAGGAGGAAAGTACAACAGGAAAATTACCAAGGAATTTGTGGCACTAAAAGGTTAGAGCATTTAAACAGAAAATCTATGAACCAGTTGAAAGGCATGTCAAGGGTATGGGCTTCAATAATGACTGACTATGATTATATAGCATGTATAAAGAGAAAGCAGAGTAGAGGCTTTTATAGTAAACATGCAGGGACTCGGACTGCAGGAGTACTAGACCTAGTACACTCGGACGTATGTGTACCCATGAGCACACCCACATGGGGTGGCGCCTTGTATGTATTAACATTCACTGACTACTTCAGCCGAAAAACCTTCACATACCTATTAAAGAGCAAAAATGAAGTTTTGGAGAAATTTAGTAAAGAGTTAAAAAATTTAGTGGAGACACAAACAGGGATGAAGATAAAAGTACGTTTTGAGAAGCGACAATGTAGGAGAGTATGTCAACAGAAACTTTCAAAATTTTATGAGAGAGAGAGTGGAATAAGCCACGAGAGGACAACGCCCTACTCACCCGAGTAGAATGGAGTCCGTGAACGTGTAAACCGCAATCTGGTAGAAAAAACAAGAACCATGTTGGAAGATGATGCGTTGGACTGGAAGTATTGGGGTGATGCAATAAATACTACAACGTACCTCAAAAATCGAAGTCCTACAAAAGCAGTAATGGGAAAGACACTAGACGAGATCTGGACGGGAAAGCAAGTAAACATTTCACACTTGAGAACATTTGGCTGTAAGGCCATGAAACTTGTTCCAAAACAAAACAGGACAAAGCTGAACACAAAAAGTGAGGAATGTATCTTTGCAGGGTACAGCGAAGAGTCGAAAGCCTACAGGTTAATCAGCCTGAAAAATCCAACAAGAGTGATGATCTCAAGAAACGTGAAGTTTTTTGGAAAATTTGCAAGGCAGTGAAAATCCAGGAAGGGAAGCACAAAAGGCAGAAACAGAACAAAACCCCATTGTGTTTACAAAGGAAAGGGTAGAAACTGAGGAAACAGGAAACCTATCAGACGAGCCTGTGGAAACAGAAAGCTTGTCAGACGATGTCCTTTTTTATGGTTTTGGGAACCTACATGCTGAATAAAAAGGAATCGAAACTGCGAGCAAAGGATCTGAATCAGTGCTGCTAAGTCTCAGCGGACAATAATAATGAAAGCATTTCTAGATCAAGAAATCTACCTCGCAAAATTGAACGACAACAAGAAATAATTGTGGAAGAAGCCCTGAGTGGGCCTGTGCGATCACCCTTAATTACAGGGCCTCCTTTAGGAAAGTTTTACGTTGATTCCTGAGTCCAGGTTGGGTCTTGGGTTCTCTAGAGGGTTTTTTCCTGGGTTTCCAGAAGTCTCGGGGATCTCGGATAAAGTGGTAAATGGTGGAAGCCCCAGTTGACGGTGCCGGCGCATTCCCTTTCCTCTTCGGACCTCCCACTCCACTGGCCATGGAGGGGTAGGCCCGGGAGGGGAGGGGGTGGTCTGGTTCCGTTGACTGGCGGTAGGGGCGCGCGCGTCGGCAAGTCGAGCTGGTGGCCGCTCGAGCAAGAGAAACACACTCTTGTGTTGGGCGTGGACTAGGAAGGGTTGGGGAGGAGAAGCCACCCTCAGTTTGAAAAAGGGATTAACGAGTGCTGCCGGATGGTAACCAGGACTTCCTGTGCGCGCTCTGT